>WOXC01011174.1:0-256113 GCA_011680675.1 Gymnobelideus leadbeateri | reverse complement strand
GTCCAGCCTCCTCCAGGCAGCCTTGCCTTTAGCTCCATCCAGGCAGGGCTGGACAGTGCTGCAGTTTAGAGCAGGGGCAGCCTGAAGATGCTGTTTTGTTCTTTCTGATCTGGGCAGAACTCTTTGCTCTCCAACCAGTGTCACCAGGGTTGCCTGCCCAAGGCTCAGACAAGGGGCCAGCTGGTACTTACAAGGCTCCTCAGTGCTCAAGGTCAGAGCAGCAAAGCTAGATGTCAGATTACCTTTGTGATCAAAAGGCCACCTCCAGGGACACACCTTGGGCTCTTGGGGCTTACTCTGATATCTCCTCAGAAAGGAAGCTGCTTTTTTAAAATTAAACTTTATGTTTACTTTTAGTTTACATCATTTATTTCCACAAGATTTTGAGTTATAAATTTTCTCCCCATTTTCCCCTACCCACGACCCCAAAACATCAATTCCACTAAATGTCTCCTCTCCCAACCTGCTCTCCCTCATATCTTTCCCCATGCCCCCTCCACCTTTCTAGTAGGGCACAGTGGATCTCTATGCCCAACATGTAATGTAATAATAATTATATATAATATGTGTGTGTATATATATATATATATGTATACACATATATGTGTATATATACACATATATATTAAACATTTGAATTTAAAAATTGAATTCCAGATTCTTTCCCTTCCTCTATCATTAGCCATCCTTACTGGGAAGATAAGCAATTCAATATAGTTTGTACATGTGTAGCTATGCAAAATATTTTCATAGGGGATATATTGTAAAATACTAACTATATTAACCTCCATCCTATCCCACCTTCCACTTGTTCCATTCTCTACTTTGATCCTGCCCCTTTTCAAAAGTGGGTGCTTCCGCCTTCCCTCCCACCCAGGCTTCCCTCCCTTTCATCATCCCCCCTATCATCCTCTTCCCCTCTACTCTCCTGTAGGGTGAGATACACTATTTAGTGTGTATGTCACTCCCTCCCTAAGCCAAATTCATTGAAAATAAGGTTGACTCATTCCCTTTTGCCTTCCTGTTCTTCCCTTCCATTGTAACAGTTTTTATGAGTTGCAATTATCGCTTTTTTTCCATGTAGGAATGTAAATAATTCAACTTTGATAAGTTCCTTATGATTTCTTTTCCCTGTTTACCTTCTCATGCTTCTCTTGCTTCTTGTATCTGCAAGTCAGATTTTCTACTCAGCTCTGGTTTTTTCATATGAATGCCTGAGAGGCCTCTATTCCACTGAATGACCATATTTTTCCCTGAAACATGATAGTTTTGCTGGGTAGGTGATTCTCGGTTTTAATCCCAGCTCCCTTGATATCCAGAATATCATATTAGAAGCCCTTCAATCCCTCAGTGTAGAAGCTGCCAGATCCTGTGTTACCCTGATTGTGTTTCCACAATATTCAAATTGTTTCTTCCCGGCTGCTTGTAATAGTTTCTCTTTGATCTGGGAACTCTGGAACCTGTCTATAACATTCCCAGGAGTTTTCTACTGGGGATCTTTTTCAGGAGGTGATTGGTGGATTCTTTCAACCTCTATTTTGCCCTCTGATTCTAAAACATCAGGGCAATTTTCCCTGAGAATTTCTTGAAGGATGATTTCTAGGTTCTTTTTTTGGTCACGGTTTTCAGCTAGTCCAATAATTTTTAAATTATCTCTCCTGGAACTATTTTCCAGGTCAATGGTTTTCCCAATGAGATATTTCACATTGCCTTCTACTTTTTTTCATTTGCTTGGATCTGTTTAATAGTATCTTGATTTCTCATAAAGTCACTAGCTTCCATTTGCTCTAATCTAATTCTGAAGGAATGATTCTCTTCAGTGAGCTTTTGAGATTATTTTTTCCATCTGGCAAATTTGGCTTTTTAAGGCATTCTTCTCCTCATTGCCTTTTTGAGCCTCTTTTGCCATTTGTGTTAGTCTATTTTTTAAGGTGTTATTTTCTTCAGTCAGACTGTTGACTCCCATTTCATAATTTTCTTGCATCATTCTCATTTCTCTTCCCAATTTTCTTCCACTTTTCTTATTTGGTTTTCAAAATCCTTCTTAAGCTCCTCTGTGGCCTGTAACCAGCTCATATTTTTCTTGGAAGCTTTTGGTGCAGGAGTTCTGACTTTGCTGTCTTCTTTCTGTTCTATGCTTTGATCCTTTTTGTCCCCAAAATAGGAGTGTAAAGTCAGATTGCTGTGCTTGTTTTGCTTCCTTTGCTTGCTCATGTTGCCACTCGATTACTTGACTTTTGAGCTTTTTGCCATAGTAGAACTCTGCTACCAGAGAGGGGAGCTTTGTCCCAATCACTGACGTTTTCTCAGCTGCCAGAGCTATTAGTTGGCTGCCCTCTCTGAAGCCTCCATAAGCTCTGGCAAACTGGTCATGTGCCCCAGGACCTTCACCCTGGACAGTGATCCAGATCCAAACAGGTTAAAGCAAGAGTGATTACCCCTCAGACTGGTCACTTGGTCCCCCTACAATTTTCAGGCCAGGAGCTCTGAAGCAGCCACACAACGGAGGTTGCATGGCTGTGGCACCTCAGCTGCTGCTCCCTCCAGGGGGCAAAGGCCAGACTGCACTCCCAGACTCCAGGTTCCCAAAGTCCACACTGCACTGACCTCTCACTTTGTCCTTAGCATCTATGGGTTGATAATTCTGGAAACTGCTACAGCTGCTGGTGATCTGAAGTCCCTCCAGCTGGAGGCTAGTTGTGGCCACCCTGAGACTAAAACCTCAGGCTCTTGTGGGGCTGGGCTCAGCACCCAGAGTGCTGTGCTGGCCCATTCCTGCCAGCCTGCCAGCCTATCCTCAGGAGGAGGTTAGCTTCTCTGTGTCATTTTGTGGGTTATATAGCTCCAAAGTTTATTTAGAGTTACCTTTTACATGAATTGGAGGAGGTGGGAGTGGGAGCCAAGTGTAAGTCCTGTTTCTACTCTGCCAGGAAGCCCCTTTTTGTAAAACAGGAAGGAACTTTTGTCCCAGGGCAGACTCCTAGGTTTCCTGTTCTGCAATTTTTAGGGAAGGGTACATCATTCCAATAAGTAAATAATAAAAAATTCATTGAGTGACCATCTATCTATCTGACCACAGATCTCAAAGGACTTGAACACTTCTGTGCTTCACCTAGCCCAGGCCAGTCCCACTTCCATATCACTTTCTACTTTAAAAGTCAATACCCAAGGCTCTGAAATTGACTAGTCCTTCCACAGGGAGGAATCTCATGGAAACTGGTCACCTTCATTCTCTCTTTGTTCACTTCAGACATATTGTCACCAATAAGCCTCATTTTTCTATTATATGTATTTCTTTTTCAGTGAAGAAACTTCAGGCATCCTTTCAGATCTCAACCCCTCTAGAAAGTAGTAAATGGTATAGGGATGTTTCTTCCTAGAACAGTCATGACTTTTCAAGCCAATTTTCTCTGTATTTAGCTTGGCTAGGCCTTGGAGAGAAATCTAGCCCCTCTCAGGCCCATACTAAAAAGCTTTCTAGCTTAGGATACCTCGATTGACAACCTTGGAAGACTTTCAATTAACCCAGCATAGAATCATGGATTTAAAGTTGGAAGTGACGTCAGAAAGCATCATGTCCAATGGCTTATTTTACAGATAAGAAAATTGAGGAACAGAGAAAGTCAGTGACTTGCCAAGGATTGCACAGCTAGTGAGTTCAGGACTCAAATAAATTCAGGTCTTTTTGGCTCCAATTCTAATTCACTACCCATGATGCTGGTTTGCTCCTCACAATTATGTATTAAGTATTTTTTACGTCTGAAGCCCTTTTGGGGACACAAAAACATGGTCCATGAAGGAAAAAAGAGAAAGAAACAAAGAGAGAAAGAAGGAAATAAAGTGTGTAGCAGCAAGCGCATTAGCATGCCCAGGATGCCTGCTAACAAGTTCCTAGATCTGCTTTACTAGGAAAGAGAGCTGTTTAAGGGGCCAACAATCTTTTTTTTGATTCCATTCACTAGTTCAGGGGAAAAGTCAGCACCCTGAACTTCAGAGTAAATACCAACAGAGAAAATACAATCAGAGAAATAAAGACCAACAGACAGGGCTCTGACTACCTGAATCAACTATACCCTTTACATATATCCCTGGATTGAGAAAGCCTTTACATCTGAGTAGCCAGGGAGCTCTGAACATACAGCCACTCAAAATCTGGACCACAAAATCACAAGATCCTTTTCATAAACAAGCCCCTGAAGCAAAATATCAATTCATAGCATATACATACTTCTCAGAGTCAGAAGGCATCACAACCCCCCTAACTCAGTGCCTAATTAGAAATTAGCAAAAGGTGTGAAAAAAAAGGAATTTTAACATATCTTGATTTTGTTTCTTTTGATACTCTAAGAATGAAAATTAAAGTACTGTGCACATATGATTAGGGTCCATTGAAATAGAACAAGAATGAGGAGAGTATTTATGAGACTCTTACTTAAAACTGAACTTCCTAGGAAAGTTTCTGACAATGCAAAATTTCAAAAGCATCACTACTGCATGGTCCTCTATATGGTTTAGTTTAGTTTAGTTTAGTTTAGTTTAGTTTAGTTTAGTTTAGTTTAGTTTAGTTTAGTTTAGTTTAGTTTAGTTGTTTCCCTGAAAAGTGAAAAATGTTTTTAAATTTGGAATCACTGTCTTATGGAGTAAGGGGTTTCCCTTCACTAACAGTCTTTGAAGAGAAGCTAAGAATTCTATAGAAGTGATTTCTGTTCAGTTGTGAGCTGGACCTCTAACATCCTTTTCCAAATGTGAAACTATGTATTTTTCTTATTCTACATAACTCCCAACAGACATTCTTAATTAACTTTATTATTCAAATAGGAAGGAAAGGAAAAAGGAAACCCTTTCCACACTTGCTACCCTCACATCAATCTGAAATCTCTCTCTGCCATTTCAACCCCTGACTCTGAATTGATATTGTATGACTAAGTGATTGGTTGATTGAAAATAATATAACATACAGCTTCTAATGACATTTATAGATCTGCTAGTTAATATAAAGGGATGACTTGGGGATGTGAAAATTACATTCATATGAGAAGCTCCTATTATTTAAATGGAAAAGTTTCATCAGACTCTTCAAGGCTTTGGTCTTTATGATCTGTCCCCAGAATTTAGGTAGATCTTCTGGTTTAGTGTGGAACTTCTCAGCTAAACTTTCAGTGAATCTGTAAAACATAAACTTCCAATAATCAGAAATGTGGATGGTGGGATTTGAATTACCCAGTTTGAGTAGAACTTCTGAAGGGATAAAACTCCCAGTTTGTTTCTTTGCTTTTAAATTGATATTCAGATAAAACAGAAGGAAAGATATCTCATCAATAAGCTTTTAATTGATCATAAAATATGAACCCTAGGGAAGATGGACTTGTATAAAATGCTTAATGTGGTCAATGGCTCCTGTTTCAGGAGGAATATTTAAAAAGGACATTGTTTCCCATATTCAAATCCACTCAAAGATTTCATACTACTCTTGGAGAAGAAGAAATTTCCCTCTCATTTCCATGTTATTAAAATAATCTAGTATTTGAATCTCAAGATCAGGAAGGATGCTGAAAATAAAGGTAGAAAACTCATGTGTGATTAATTTATTTATAAACTTTGTTCCCCCCACCCAAGGCATTTTGGTAAAGGACCAAGTCCTTATTAAGTGCACGACATAAATTGCACACCCCAAACCAATACATTATCTGCTTTGTTTCTGTAAATATGTAAAGTTTCCTGAGTTGTAATTAAATTATTACACTGAGTGTATTTCTTCCCAATTTTACCAACCCCCTTTTGGCCATACTTAAATAGTTTCAATATCCAGTTTTTAATGAATTCTTTATATGTTCTAGTATATCTCACGTAGCTATAACATTCTTCCCATTCTAGCACCTTTGAGAACATGGTCAACATTTTCACTTCGAAGTCAAAATATTATTCACAAGGGCTAGTATGAGACATAACTCACAGAAAACTTGGGCTCTCTCTTGCATCCTATCCTTTTCTAAGTAAATTTTCTTAAATGTGGCCAGATACTGTGATTTCATTCTCATTAATCAGAGCCAAATGTCATTTCTGTGATTAAATTTTCATGCATTTCTTGTACTTTCTGAGTAGTTTTCTGAAAAATTTGAAACTTTAAATCCACTTCAAGGATTGAATGAGTTTGAAGTACAAAAGGAAACATTCCATGGAGATGCTCATTGATCAGGTTAAGAAATCCCTTGCTGCAGAATTCATAATAATCCAAACTAATTTTTTACCTTGTCGTCAACATAACTGTTACATTTATCAAATGATTCACAAATTTTTCTTCAAACAATAAGGATTCTGAGCTAAGCTTTTGTTTTCAGCCATTTAAATGCAGAATATATTGGCAATATAGTTTTTTTTTAATTGAGTGTTTCTTTGATTCTTCTGTTGATTAAACTGCCTCAGTTCTCCAAATCCTTCTCTAAATCAAACTACAGTTCTTAGATATTTATTCTTGTGATGTGTAATTCAGATATTGGGCCTGCCCACATCCTTGCAAATTCTGCTTCTAATTACCATTGCTAAGATGGCTTTTGCTTCCCTTAAGGCTTTCCTGGCACTGGTCCACATTACTTTCAATTATTTGGATGCTTGCATCCTGTAATTTTTCTAGTCTTTTCTAATACAATTTACTTCTTACAATTTAAAGACCTTTCAAAATGGTCCATGAGAACTTCTATACTTGTAAAAAAGTATTCCTACTATTTTTCTATCAAGTACACATTATTTCACTTTCAAAATACTACTGTAAAAATGTCACTACCTTCTGATACTCTTCCTTTTGGTTTTTTTGTTTGTTTGTTTTGTTTTGTTTTCTCCACACTACAGATTTCAAAGTGTACATTACCTGTTCTCTAAGAGCTGGTTCTGACTGGGGGTTTTCCTGCTTAGATTAACAGACTTGCATTTTCTTATAGATTTCCCATTCCCATTTTGCTATGAGGGACAAGTTGGTGTGTCAGCTACAAGGCTATTTCTGAAGCCAAAGATGAAGTTTTCATGTTTCAAAGCTGCCCACAAACTCTCTATCCATTCAACAAAATCAAAGAGGCCTTTAGGAATACTCTTAAGAAGAAAAGAATGACTGTCATCAAAAAGATGTGCTTTAATCTCAGCTATTTCCTCACCATAGGCCAATCCACAGCACCCCTAGGAGGAACTCTACACCTCAAGCCAGGGAAGTACTGTGTGTTCTTCTCTGATCATAATCTATGATGTCACCAAAGTTTATCTCTCATGGATTCTTCCCATTTTGGCTGCAGGTTCAGTCATTTCATTTAGCTGCTTAAAGAAATAGTCCCTGTGTCTCATGTTTTTCTTATGAGCAGTTACATCACAAATATTCAGGTGTACCAACTGACAGATACATTGATGCTCAACTTCCCCATCTTCATGACTACATGAAGCACAATCTGCAGAACATGAGTCATTTCTGTATCACTTTCTATGACCACACTGACAATGGTGATGTCACTAACACCAATGACTAGAGTAGCCAAATTATTTATATGCTAACAACTTTCCTCTAGTAACACCAGTCCAGGGCAAAAAGCCAGAAAATGTGTTGTCAATGATTTGGTAGAAAAGATTCTAGAGGAGTAGCCATTGGACTAGTGACCTCTGAAGTCCCTTCAAACTCTTTAGTTCCACGGCTTTGTGAACTGGTATTCTGCAATCCAAACATCATACATTCCACCTTCTCTTCATGTTTTTTAGAACTACTGGTACACTAACCCTTCTATCTTTTTCTGTCCATCTTCTATATTTTTACTTTATTTATCCCCAAAACAAGACTTGAGTAGTATTGTGTTAGCATCTGCCCCAGAATCCCTATAGCCTCAGGGCTTATATATTTTTTTCTGAAATGGAAATTCTCAAATCTAGACAATTCTTGCTATATGTTTTTTTCCTACCTCAGGTCTAGAGCTACAGAGTATCAAGAAATATGTGGCAAGGTGCACCAACTTCACTGACAATATTGACACTGTCCAACTTGAGTTCCCATTCTCTCCTTCTTCCCTCAGGGTATAGAGACTTTAACTTTTTTTGTAGGTGCCAACTTTCATTGTTAAAGGGAGTCTCTCAACAGAGATGCCCAGATGGATGAAAAAAGGAATATAATCAAACCAAAATCATGGATCCAACAATTTTTCTATAACCATGCAGTGTGGTTTAGTGGAAAGAGCCCTGAATTTGGAATTAGAGGTCTGGGGTTCAAATCCTATTTCCCTTACTTTCTCCCTCTGGGACCTTGCACAAGTCTCTTAAAACCTTTAGGTCTCAGATTCCTCCTTTACAAAATGAAGAGATTTGTTTAATAGTACAAAAATAAAATGCTTTCATACAACCAAAAGCAAAATTACTAAAATACAGATATTTAAAGTAATTGCAGAATTTGAGATTTAGAAGAAGGGGTCCAACATCCCTCTAGGGCATTCTATAGATGAAAGGAATACCTGTGATATATCAAATAGAGGATACTCCCCTTGATTACACAAGGAAATAATTCATAGAATAATAATAGCAAACATTGACATAGAAGTGCTTTATATAGACTTTCTCATTTGATCCTCAAAACAACTCTGTGAAGCAAGTCTTAATATTATCCCCATTTTATAAATGAGGAAATTATGTATGAGAGAGAGAGTAACTTGCCCAGGTTCACACAGCATGCCTGAAATAGAATTTACAAAATGTATGAGACAAGTCTTCCTAACTAAAAGTTCAGCACTCTATTCACTGTGCCCCCTCTATAGTAAGAGTAATATACATGGGAGTAATATATACATATATATATATACATATATATATATATATATATATATATATACACCTATCTATCTATCTATCTATCTATCTATCTATCTATCTATCTATCTATCTATCCATCCATCCATCCATCCATCTATGGCTTCCTCCAAGTTCCAACTACAATCCCACTTTTGACAGGAACCTTTCCTAACTCTTTTTAATAACAATTATTTTCCTTCCCTTAATTATTTCCTATTTATCCTATGTATAGATTGCTTTGTATATATCTGTTTGCATGTTGTCTCCCCAATGAGATTATAAACTCCTTGAGGGCAGACACTGTCTTTTGTCTCTTTTTGTATCTACAGTGCTTAGCACAGCGCCTGGCACATATCAGATACTTAATATATGTTTAATTAAGAAATGCATAAATTAATGATAAAAGGGAGGTATCTTTGAAGGACAAATATAGATTATTAATAATAAAATACCTTGTTCAAATTTCGTAATAATAAGAAAAATTCAATTAAGATACTGACACATAGATTCATCATAGCTTGAGCAAGGAAGAACACATTCCCATATGTGGAACTGTCTAATACCCATTGCCTAGAAAAAAGGATGGAATCAAGTCTTTCTTGTGATTTGTTGTTGTTGTTGAGCCATTTAAGTCATGTCTGATTCTTCATGACCCCATTTTGGGGTTTTCTTTACAAAGAGACTGCAGTGATTTGCCATTTCCTTCTCCAACTCACTTTACAGATGAGAAACTGAGGCAAACAGGATTAAGGACTTGTCCAGGGTTGCACAGCTAGTAAGTGTCTGATGCCAAGAGGGGTCAATGAATGGAAGCAGAAGGATAGAAAATTACTAGGAAAAGATTCTCATCAGAGAGAAATTGAGAGAAAATAAAAACAAACCAAAAATCATGGTGGATCCCAATCCTGGGAGTTTTTAAAAGTTAACTAAAATAGGAAGAATCAATGGAGGTATGGATGACCCATCTTAAGGGAAGGCATCATCAAAATGACAATTTCATCCCTTGTATTACTACACCTGTACCAAGATTCCTTTATAGTAGTGTCATGCTAGCCCTGCCCCTTCTCATTTCCCTGAGGCATTACTATGATTCTGGAACAACATTTATAGGCTAGCCAGAAATTATCTCTGCTTCATGCATAATTGACAGTAGGTATGAGCTACATAAAGTACTAGCAACCTAAGGCATGATCACTAAACATGGTAACTACAGGCTTATTTTTCACTGGAGTCAAGTATGAACTTGCTACCACATCTAAGTATATTTAAATCTTAAAAGAGTTGTCTAGATAAATAGATGGAAAGATGAGAGGGGGGAGGGAGGGAGAGAGACAGAATCAAGTAATGTAATGGGGAAGTGACTTAGAAATATCATGTTGGGGCATTGTAAGCAATTGGTCACATAACTTTAGAATCAGGATCACAGTGTTTCCTGTGATCTATAGAAGCTGGTTGGACTTCTATTTTCATTGGAAATTGGATCAGCATTAACCAACATGTGCCCTTGTATAGACCTTCCCTCCTCTACTCCCTTGATGAAATTTGGTGCATTGATTTAACAATATCAAATTCTGACATCTAATTTTATGTAGCTAATATTTTGATGTGATTGCCTGCATGGTGCTGGATTGAAAAGACCCTCTTGCTCCATTCTGTTAGAAAAATTTTCCCCTGTTCTAATTTTCCTGTTTCTCTGTAGTTTTCATATCTCTCTTGCAATTAAAATACTTACCGAGAAGGCCAAACTGATAGTGGGTTTTTTTTTCTACAATGTGATTAATTGCTCCTTAATGAAATCCTCAGTTTGATTCTCCAGGAGTTCAGTTGAAAAAAGCTAAACTGATAATACCTAGCTTAAAATGCTTAAATGATTTGACACCCATTGAAAGTGAGAGATTTGCTAAGTTAATTTGTTCAGACAGAGGAAACAAAAAAGCTTTTTAGTGGTTTGTTTTAATTAACTGTATAGACTAGTGGTAAAGTAAAGGTTTGTTTTGTTTTGTTTTTGAGATGAGTTGTGAAGGGTTGATATATTGCACTAGTTTATCGTTCCTTTCTGAAGCTAACAGTTTAACTTTCTGATTTCTAATTAAGTTTTATTGTTGTTGTTATTGTTTTTAAGGAAAATTAGGATTATGTTTTCAGTCAATAAATGTTGCTACAGGTACTGGAAAAGCCATGGAAATAAACTGGGAAATTTGTTACATACCTGTAACTACACTGCATGCATGACCTTTGGGCAAAAGCCAAACATGAAACAAGCAGGAATCTCTGTCAACCAATTCAGACTTATAGTCAGACTTCCACATGAGCTTGTTATATGTCTAACTAAATATCAAAACCACAAATTTTATTCCTCAGTGGTAGTCATTTATAGGGCACTGGACTTGGAGTTAGGGAGAACCATATTGAAATCTTTCCTCAGATATTTACTAGAGTTATCCTAAAAGAGTCATTTAATCTCTCTCTACTTCAGTTTCCCTGTCTGTAAAATGAGGTGTTTTTACTTGATTGCCTCTAAGGTACCTGCCGGATATAAAGGCATAGGCATGTTTTTCTCTGGGAGCAAGATGGGAGGAGCCGAAGGAGATGTTCAAGTGGGGCAATAGATGAGGTACTTGCTACAAGAGTGGGAACTAAGTCAGAGAGGTAATGGACTTTCCCCTCTCAGCTATGAAGGCAAACACTGAAGGCTATCTCCTTTTACCCACTCAAAGTCTACAGATAAAACTACACCAGGTGACGAGATCTCCTACCATCTAATCAAGGCCTGTTAGGGTCAAGAAAACACCCCGACGAGAAGTGATTCATCTTTAGAAACGGGCAGAAGGAGCTATATTAAGAGTGTGTGCATCTTAGGCACAAATCTGATCAAGATCAAGGATATGATTGTGAGATTGTGCGTTATGCATCACATGAATAAAACTTGATTTGATATTTCTATTTTATACCGTATTAATTTTTGTGAGCAATGGATTTTCAAATCTGATTTTTTTTAAATTAAAATATTGGCAAGATTTTTAATTTTTATTACACATGTACATAAATACATATGTGTATGTATATATGTATACATGTATATCTCTGTGTGTATATATATTTATATGTGTGTGTATTTGAAAAATGTAGTGCTCTGCACTACCATTTAGTTGTATTGGGTGACATGTCCTCATACAGCAAAGGTTTGGATGATGAGGGTAGAAGAAACCCAAGGAAATCTATGTGGCAAAATCCTTCTTTTCTATCCTCCTTTTGGCCTTGAATTCTGGGGTCACTAAAATTACACATACACAAGCACACACACATGCACACATATATGGGCATATATATACATGCACACATATGTTGTTTAGGGCATGGACATGAAGATTAAATTTTCTCTTTTGGTTCTCATTTCATTTTCTTGCTTACCACCTTAGGCTAGGTACAGGTTATGGGACTGGGCAACACCCCAAACAAGGATTGCCCAGGGTCAGGACCACAGCTTAACTGCTTCCCTATCTTCCAGTCTCATACTTGTTGCTGGTTGAACCTGTACCTTTTCATTCCAGACTTGGGAACATCCCATTCTCTATCACTCCCAAACAACAGTTTCATTGGAGTTTAGCATATTAAGGTTTACTTTCATCCAGAAGCAATATATCCAATAGTGAAAGGAATGAGACAAAAAATAGTTGGGACAGAAGTAAGGGGAAGGGGAGAATAAAAGGGTGATCTGAACAGCAAGCTTGAGATAATAGCAGTGACAGTCAGCCTTGGGCTACAAGGGCAAGAAGTAGCTTTTCTGTTTAGATGCTAGAGCAGAGAGCAATTAACACAGCAGCTCAAATTGCAAGAAAGTAAAGTTGTCTCTGATGGGGCAGCGTCAAGAATGGGTCTATTTCTCAATCCATATATGGTGAATTGACTTAAAGTGATTGTGAAGATGGCACCCTGATGATATTGATGTAGTGATCCTTTTAAAACCATAAATCGCCTTCACTATTATTGTCTTTTTTAAATATTTTAAAAATGCACAGGGACATGTCGACATTAAATTAATCTTTTTTCTCATATGTTTATGATTTCCTTAGATAAATTATATAGACTGAATTTGCATCATTTAACAAGTATTTTCGTTGAGTGTAATGTACGTATTGAAACTACCTCATAAGCAATATAAACAAATTTCCTTCCTATTGAAGTCTCTCAGCTATAGTTCTATGGATATCATAATACAAACAATTGTATTCATTTAATTCTGATAAACACAAGAAGCATTACTTGTAAACAATTATGGAGTTCACCAGGGTTTTTCAGTTTTCCTCTCTCAAATTACCAAGTATTTTTATTCTGTTATACAAAGCAAGAAACCACAAGTATAAATTTGGGCCATTTAGAAATAGTTTCATCAGAAACTAGATCATAATACCGTAAAAAAAAAAAACAACTTCAAGAAGTAAGTCCAACTGTGTAATTAAAGAGAGTTATAAAACCCTTATGTTTTTTTGTTTGTTTGTTTTTTTTGTCCAAGTTTTAAAATTAAATGTTTCAAATACATATAAATACTATTATTAATACTATTTTGCATGTAACAGGGAGATAAGATGTGCAGGCATTGGGGCACAGAGATTCACCTTGCCCTAATGGAAAAGTCAAAGGAGGTATGGGAGAAGATATGGGAGAGAGCAGATTAGATGAGGGGATATCGTGGGACTGCTATTCTGGGGTGGTGAGTAGGGGAAAAACAGGGAAAAAATTGTAACTCAAAATCTGGCAGAAATGAATGATGTAAACCAGAAGTTAATAAAGCTTTTGGAAAAAAAAGAAGAAGAAGACCAGGGATCGTCTTCAGATGAAGATACTGAAGCAAAGAAACCTTCTTCTACCCCAAAGAGTAATGTCAAATTTGAATGCCAAAAAGAATTCACAGAAGAACTTTAAAAATTAAATGAGAAAGATTGAAGAAAAACAAACAAAACAAAACAAAACAAAAAAAACAAAAACAAAAGAACAATCCAAGAAAAACAAGGAGATTATGAAAAAAAAGTCAATCAATTAGAAAAGGAGATCCAGAATCTTAAGGAAGAAAAGTAGTCCTTGAAAAGTCAGAATTGGGCAAAGGAAAAACAGCTAAGTCATGAGAGACCAAGAAATAATAAAACAAGATATAAAGAATGAAAAAATAGAAAAGAATGTGAAATATCTCATAAGAAAAACAACGTATCTGGAGAACAGATCAAGAAGAAAAAAACATAAGAATAATTGGACTAACCAAAAGCTATGATTAAAAAAAAGAATCTTGATACAATAGTACAAGCAATAATTAAAGAAAATTGTCTTGAAGAATTAGAAGAGGGGAAAATAGAAATAGATAATATCCACCTGAAAGAGATCCTATGAGGAAAACCCACAGGAATATTACATTCAAATTCCAAAACTCCCAGTTCAAGGATAAAATACTACAAACAACAAGAAAAATTTACAATTTACACATTGTGGTGCCACAATTAGGATCACAGAAGCCCTAACAATGGTAACATTAAAAGATTGCAGATCTTGGAACACTATATATCAAAGAGCAAAAAAACTGGGCTTCTATCTGAAAATATCATACCCAGCAAAGATAAGGATAATCTTGAATGAAAAAGAAAGGGTATTTAATGAATTGTCAGACTTTCAGGATTTAAAAAAAATAAACCAACCTGAATTTAATAGAAAAAAATATTATATACAATTATTCACTTCCATTCTACATCAGGACCTCAATATTTTTTTAAAGCAACTGGGGTTAAGTAACTTGCTCAAGGTTACACGGCTGGTCATTATTTATGTGCGGGTGCTCATTTTCTGAGACCGGTTTTGATCCCGGGTCATCCCAACTCCGAGGCCATCGCTCTTACTCACTGCGCCACTTAGCCACCCCTAGGGCCTCAATATTTCAAGTGGTGCCTAACTTCAAATACACCAGTTGGGAATTGTGATCTTTGGGCATCAAACATGGGCCTGAATTACCTTAATATGAAAAAAAAAACCTAAACAAAACAAAAACTGCTAAGTAGCTGGCTATGAGAGCAACTTCTGCCAGAAGTCAACCTGAATACTACATGCGCAGGTAGTAGAAATGTTTTGTTTTTTTTTCCACGGTTCTCACTTTTGTCCTCGGGATTTTTGATGCACCAATGAAATAGTTGTACTACTGACAATAGTTCTCTACCCTTACCATCATACCTGGCTATGTCCTTTATCTTGATGGGCTTAAATCAAGTGACTTCATCATCTTCTACATTTCTTGACCTTGTTTTTTTTTTTTTTTTAATTCATTAATTTATTGTTTTAGCCTTTCAACATTGACTTCCATAAGTTTTTAATTTTCTCCCCCTCCTTCCCCAAGGCAGCATGCAATCTAATATGTGCTCTACACATATATTCCTATTAAGTGCATTTTCATATTAATCATGTTGTATAGAAAAATTTTAATGAATGGGAGAAACCATGGGAAAGAAAAGGAAATGTAAGGAAATAAAACAAAAGAGAAAATAGTCTGCTTCACTCTGCATATCACATATACCTTTCTCTGGATGTGGATGGTATTTTCCAGCATGGGTCCTCTGGAAATGTTTTAGGTCCTTGCATTACTAAGAAGAGCTAAATCTATCAAAATCAGTCCTCACACATTGTGGCTATTACTGTGTATAATGTTCTCCTGGTTCTTCTCATTTCACTCAGTATCAGTTCATGAAAGTCTGCCCAGGTTTTTCTGAAGTCTGCTTGCTCATCATTTCTTATAGCACAACATTCTATTACATTCATATACAACAACTTTTTCAGTCATTCCCCAATTGATGGGCATCCCCTTCATCCTTTGTCCACTACAGAAAAGGCTGCTATAAATATTTTTGTACATGTGGGTCCTTTCCCCATTTTTATGATCTCTTTGGGATACAGTCCTAGACGTGGTACTGCTGGGCCAAAGGGTATGTACATTTTTATAGCCCTTTGGGCGTAGGTCCAAATTGCTCTCCAGAATGGTTGGATCAACTCACAACTCCACCAACAGTTGTGAGTTGATCCAACCATTCTGGAGAACAATGTACTGACTTTAAACAGTATACTGACTTTGCCCACATCTTCTCCAACATTTATCATTTTCCTGTTTTGTCATGTTAGCCAGTTTGATTGGTGTTATGTGGTACCTCAGAGTTGTTTTGATTTGCATTTCTCTAATCAATAGTGATTTAGAGCTTTTTTTCATATGACTATAGATAGCTTTGATTTCTTCCTCTGAAAATTGCCTATTCATATCCTTTGACCATTTATCAATTGGGGAATGACTTGTATTCTTCCTTGACCTTTGATGCAAATCACAGTTGATCAAGAACCCTGACACTTTCTGATATCAACGTTACTAAACTGATGGCTAATGGAGAACAGAACAGATGTCAGCTTTCTGTCTGTTGGGAATGTTATGGTAGAAAGACAAAAATAATTAGAGAGAAAAGGGTAAATTTAGAAAGTGTCTTCTTTCAGTTAAGACACAGTGATAAGGACCACATGAGATTAACCAAAGAAAATAGGCTTTATTATTAATAATTATTGATTAATCAACATATTTTAGAAAAGGAATTAATTTTAATCATTTGACCAGCATCGTATCAGTAAAGATTGAAATCTCATGGAGCACTGTTATTCTGTCCCACCGTCTCCCAGAAAATGAAGGGCTATTCAAGACAGGCAACTTGCAATAGACCCTACCACAAACTCCCTTCCCCAAAACATCAACATCAACCCCCAGACTATGACCCCAAAAGAGCATGTTCCTCCTCCACCGAATATGAGGACTTAGGGCAACTGAATCCAAACAGCTTTGGTGTTCCATCCAGTGCATAAGCTGTCATGCACACAAACTTACCTAGCCCACAATTGTAGCTTCTTGCATCCCATGCTTTGCCTCCTTTATAGTCCTCTGCTAAGACCCAATGTTTAGCCAGTGTTGGAATTCTGCCTTCTTATGTGCAGCCTTATGGACTTGTAGCCAGTTTCCAATGCTTATTATTGCTATGGGAACAGAAATCAAATCATTTCTATTGAAAAGGCTGTGGCAATTGACTTTTCTTATGTATCCACTCATAATCCTTGTGACTCAGACCCAGATTTTCTGAGGCCCCTACTATCATATATTTGCCATATGATAGTATTAAAATGTAATCCTAAAAGCAGGAACTATTTGCTATTTTTTCCCTCTGTAACTTCAATGCCTAGCATAGAACCTGGCATATAGTAGTAGGTGCATAAAAAATGTTTATTGATTCACTGGCATATAGTGGGAACTTAATGAATATCCATTCATTCATTCATTTACTCATTCTTTATTAAATGCCATTTTGTTTAACTGAATTGATGATCCTGTGTGTTCACATGTGTGCTTTCAGGATGTTTGTGTGTTGTGTGAGTGTACTCAAGTACAGCATCTTTGTGAAATGGTCAAATGTCTTTTAAAAAGCAGTACAATCTCAATTGTCTTGGCCATGAATCCAAGCACTAGATTGTTGTTTTTTTTAAGTCATATCGTTTAAATGATATCATTTGGATTCCATTCCTTTGGAAAAATTCTGTCTATCTCTTCCTGCAACAGGTTATAAATCTGAGATTCAGAACTAATGTTTGGTTCTGAAAGTCAGACAGTGAACTAATGAAAGACAGATCCAGAATATTTTACCATTTTTATTTCTGCTGGTGTTTTAACTCAGGCTTTCATCCCCTCTCTCCCTTAGAATTTGGAAATAAATGTCACCAGGGGATCATGAACCATTCTGCGTGTTCCACCTGAAAACCACAACATAATTCTAGTCATCAAAGGGGCTTTGATGAATGGACTGGAGAAAATCAGTTAGGTTTCACAACCAACTCTTTCAGACATCTTTAAGCTGAGGTATGGAAATCATACTTCTGACTTGTAGGATAGCAAGCCCCGAGTGCAAACTTTATGTATCCGTTGGTGAAGTTCAGACAAGTGACTTCATCCTTCAGATTTCTTGATATCAGTTTCTTATGTTGAAGAAAATTAATAAAGGAAAAAGGGAAATGATAATAGATTTTGTAGCAAAATCAGTCCACACATTTTGCAACAGTATAAAGTGGTAGAGCTCAAGAAAGATGAGTGCATGTAGAGTCACTCTAAAATGCCACTGAATAAATGTATTTATCTGAATGGACATTTCTGTCAATAGTCAGTCAAGCAATCCATCAAACAGTTATTAGATCCTACTACTAAGTCAGGCACTGAGGTAGGTTATTGGAATAGAGATACAAAAATAATGATTCTGCCCTCAAGGATATTACATTTTATCTGAGGGAAACAACATGTGATACATGCATGAAAATATGAAGATGACAGGAATCAGGATCAACCTTTAATTCACTGGTGTAGAACATTTCCTTTTCCAATGCAGGGTGGTATCATCTTTACAATTGAAAAGTTGCCTAAATCACCACAAGGTAAAGCAATTTCCCCAGGGTCATACAGCTAGTGTGTATCACAAGTAGAATTTGAACTAATATCTTCTTGTCTACAAGGTCAGCTATCATCCTCTAAGCCAAAATGTTGCTCAAAATACAGGCATAATAATTTCATAGAATTTGGATGTTGATTGCAACAAATTCATTCCCGCCCATCATTTGTAACACTTCCATACTGTCCCACAAATTGGTGAAAAGGAGTCCACCCAACATATTGGGGGATGGTCTTATTTTCTATTCTCCTGATGTTATGTGGATAATAAAGAAAACTATCCATTCATCGGCTACACTTCATTCTCAAAACTTGACTATCACATCTTGTTAGCAGTTATATATTTCTCTTGTGCCATCAGGGGAAGAAGGATGACTTATTGGTAAACACTGTATGGCAGGGTTAGGATGCAAAAGAATCTTGAGAGTCTAAAACATTTGGCTGAATTCAATTAGCTGAAATTCATTAGCAATAAATGCCGTATTTTATTCTTTTTATCAGTTATTGGTTGTTTATGCAGTATTTAGGCTTAGTATGACACAAGGAATTGGTTGCATTGTTGTACATATACAGATCTTTTTTTTATATATTATGGAAATTTACAATTATTCACGTATGTGTTTGTGGGGGTATGTGTGTGTGCATAGACAAAAGGAGATCCTCTAGGAAGGTGATACATGGGACCATGCTATAGAGCCTTAATGGAGGGGAACACAAAAGTAATCAAGTCATCAATAAAGAATTACTACTATATGGCATCTTATATCCCTGAGTGTAGTCTTCTGAACCTAGATACAAGGCTTGTATTTTATATACCTATGAAGTACTGGTTTTGCTTGACACAAACTACTGAGACTATACAAGTCATATCTAGCATCATATGCAAACAACAACAGGGTTTAACAAATAGTAGTCCCACTGTGCTATTCCCTATTTCTAACTTTAGGAAGAGACTAGAGTGTGTTCACAGGTTTTACATTTCTGGTGTTCAATCACTAATCAGAGGAAGGATTTGACCTATTTGAAAAGCACATCATACATAACCCCTTAACCACTGTCATGTTCTCTTGATGGCAGCACATTAAAAAGGTTTTAAAATTGCAGCTCCTTCTGGATTCCCCCAAGAGTATCTGCACTCTTTTTATTTTTTTTTAAGTATCCAAATTCTTTTTTTTTTCAGCTGAAGAAAAGGAAAGTTTATTAAAGGTTTGCTATGACAGGTAAACTCATATATATATATATATATATATATATATATATATATATATATATATATATATATATATATTTTAAACATTTAATGTTAAGACCTCAAATTTTAGATCCATTTCCCTCCTCCCTTGTCACCCATTCCCTCTGGGGAGACAAGCAACTCAGTACATGTTGTACATGTCTAACTATGCAAAATATTATCATAGTAAATATATTGTACAAGGCTGCTTATAATTCCCTCCCACTCATCCCACCCCCCACCTGGTCCATTCCCTACATGATCCGGTCCCTCTTCTATAGTGGGTACTTCCAACCTCCCCTCCACCCAAGGATGCCCTCCCATCCATCATCCCTCCTCTCATCCCCCTTCCCCCTATTCTGCTGCAGGTTGAGATATCCCATTTAGTATGTATGTCATTCTCTCCCTGAACCAAATTCAATGAGAATGTGGTTTTGCCTTTTTTTCCTTCCTATTCTCCCCCTCCCTTGCAACCACTTCCCCTTGCTTCTTCTACATGAGATAGTTTACCCTACCCTGTCTCTCCCCATCTCCTCTTGCCACTTTCCTCTCTCACCTCATAATTTCATCCCTTGAGTATTCTCCCTTCCCTACAAATTCAACTTATGCCCTCTATCCATATATAACTGTAACCATATACACACACATTCACATATGTATTCATATGACCACACCCCCTTCTTCCATTATTTTCATAGTGAGAAAGATATCATCAGTCACAGTCATTGCTTTTCCATATAGGAATGTAAATAGTTCAACTTTGATAAGTTCCTTTTGATTTCTTTTCCCTGATTACCTTCTCAGGCATCTCTTGTTTCTTGTGTCTGGATGTCAAATTTTCTATTTAACTCTGGTTTTTTCCTCAAGAATGCTTGAAAGTCCTCTATTCCACTGAATGACCATATTTTCCCCTGAAACAAAATACTCAGTTTTGCTGGGTAGGTGACCCTTGGTTCATTCCCAGCTCTTTTGCGCTCTGGAATATCATATTCCATGCCCTTTGATCCCTCAATGTAGAAAACTGCCAGGTCCTGGGCCATTCTGATTGTGTTTCCACAATACTGAAATTGTTTCTTCCTGGCTGCTTGTAGTATTTTCTCCTTGATCTGGGGATTCTGGAACCTGGCTATAATATTCCTGGGAGTTTTATTTTTGGGATCTTTTTCAGGAGGTGATCGGTGGATTCTTTCAACCTCTATTTTGCCCTCTGGATCTAAAACATCAGGGCAGTTTTCCTTGAGAATTTCTTGAAGGGTGATTTCTAGGTTCTTCTTTGATCATGGCTTTCAGGTAGTCCAATAACTTTTAAATTGTCTCTCCTGGATCTATTTTCCAGGTCAGTGGTTTTTCCCATGAGATATTTCACATTGCCTTCTAATTTTTTGTTTGTTTGGATCTGCTTAACAGCATCTTGATTTCTCATAAAGTCATTAGCTTCCATTTGCTCCAGTCTAACTCTGAAGGAATGAATCTCCTCAGTGAACTTTTGAGATTCTTTTTCCATCTGGCAAATTCGACTTTTTAAGGCATTCTTCTCCTCATTGCCCTTTTGGGCTCCTTTGCCATTTGAGTCAGTCTATTTTTTAAGGTGTTGTTTTCCTCAGTCAGGCTGTTGACCCTCATTTCATACTTTTCCTGCATCCTTCTCATTTCTCTTTCCAATTTTTCCTCCACTTCTCTTATCTGATTTTTAAAGTCCTTCTTAAGGTCCTTTATGGCCTGCAACCCGCTCATGTTTTCCCCTGGGGCTTTTGGAGCAGGACTTCTGACCTCACAGTCCTTTTCCCATTCTATGCCCCCAAAATAGGAGTCTAGGGTTGCATTTTTCTGTTTCCTTTGCCTTGGCATGTTGCCACTTAATTACTTGACTTTTGGGCTTGTTGCCACACTATGGCTTTAAGGCCAGATAGAGGAATTTTCGTCCCAAACGTGTGGGGAGCAACTTCCGTTTCTGGCAAGCTGCAAACCCACCCACGACTTCCACCCTAGATCACAATCCAGATCCAGGGAGGTTAAAGCCAGAGCGATTACCCCCCAAGACTGATCGCTGGATCTCCCTACAATTCGCAGGCCAGGAGCTGGAGCTGCCTCTGAAAACTACAAAATGGCTTTTCTCCTCAGCGGCTTCTAGCCCCCAGGGGAGGGAACCGACACATTCCCCAAATACTAGTCCCAAAGTCCATAGAACACTAACCTCTCACTTTGTCCTAGGCATGTCTATGTTGATAATTCTGGAGTCGCCACAGCTGCTGTTGTTCTGGGGTTCCTCCAGCCGGCTGCTGTCCCTGCCGTCCTGGGGTTAAAACCTCGGCTCATGTGGACCTGGGCTCTGCTCGGCTCCGCTCCCTGCGCTCTGCTCAGCTCCGCTCCCTGCGCTCTGCACACTGCGCACTGCCAGCTCCAAGACTGCTGCGCTGGTCCTTCCTGCAGGGCTGCTGGGCTGTCCTCAGCGGGAGGTTAGCTTCTCTGTGTCGTTCTGTGGGTGCTGGGGCTCCAGAAGTTGTTCAGAGTCCCAGTTTGGGGGGAATTTGGGGGCAGAGTGGCTTGGATGAGCTGTTTCTACTCCACCATCTTGGCTCTGCCCCTGCACTCTTCTTTAAATGGTTCTCCTCCTCCGGATTCAGGTTTACCTTTGCCACATCTGAAATGCCATTCTGCCCCAAGACACATGGGGCACTAAGGAAGACATCTTTATTAATGCCATATAGGCCCTTAATCATGGTGGAAATTGGATGTACTCTACTAATACTCTTCATAATGCTTTCTGCCACACCTGCCGCAGATAAGCCAATGGCCCAAGAAGTGTAGTCCTTCCGTTTGATCACCTCATATGCATTTTCAACAACCTGTTTATGGACATCTTTCCAATTCTCTGAATTAGCATCAGTTCCCAAAGGAGGATGAAGATTATTGAGAGACACACTAGCAACATTCACACCACTCCAGACAGGAACACTGGAGTTTCCATGTTCCCAAAGGACCCATCCATGACAACTTGAAGAATGGACACCAAGTCTCTCCCCTATTAGGTAACAGAAATAGGTAGAATCCAAATTGCAATCACTTCCAATAATGGTTTGTTTGTTTTTCGTTTTTGTGTTTTTTTTTTTAGGAAAATTGCTTAGCTTCCAGGCCACATATGTCACAATATCCATTGTATTAGAAACAATAACAGCTTGCATTAAGGGCTATATTTAACAATCTTGGGGATGATGAATTTAAAGATATTCACATTATGCTCGACCAAATTAAGATGACTTTCTCCCTCCTGGCGATATGCTCCAGCCATAACAATGACCAGTTCTGAGTTTGTATTTACACTGAAGTCTTTGCCAAAAACAATCTTTGGTCTTTTGAGGAAAAGGCTTCCATGTTAGAGATCCATCATCTCTCCATTTGTTTGTCTTCTATTACATCAACTAGGGCAAGTTCATCAGCCAAAGCCTTTGTTAAGAGACTGATGCACATGCCATGCCAACTGCACCAATCCCAACAACAGTGATCTGTTCTGGAGAAGCTGGCCTTCCTTTAGGACATTCAAAATCACCTGATCATTAACAGTAGATGCCATTTGGGGGGATAGCCAAGCTCAAACTGAGGTAGCTGTTCAGGCTGCAAAAGTACTGAGTTTGATGTGAGACTGCTGCTCCCAGACTCATGCCCATATTTTACTCTTGGATAGAAAAAAATCAACTTCTCAAGATAGTACAAGGTTGGAAAACTATGATTAGACAGAAAATTGATGGAAAAAATAATATCTGAGGGTTCTAGTGGATTTCAAAAGCAATGTGGGTCAACAGTATGGTATGGCAGCCAAAAAAAAAAAAGAAGAACCTAATGAAAACTTGGGCTTCAATAAGAATGATCCTAGGGGCAGCTAGGTGGTGAAGTGAATAGAGCACCAGTCCTGGAGTCAGGGGGACCTGAGTTCAAATCTGGCCTCAAACACTTGATCTTACTTACTAGCCACATGACCTTGGGTGATTCACTTAATCCCAACTGCCCTGCCTTCTCCCCTCCAAAAAACAAAAAGACAAAACAAAACAAAAAACAACAAAAGAGCAATCCCACTCTACTAGGGCCTCTATATCTTGAATACTATCTTAGGTTCTGGATGAGGTGATTTAATGATGATTTTGATAAGCTAGAGATTGTACATTGGAGAGCAACCAGGATGAAGAAAGACCATGAGATGTGTCATGAAGACAAGTTGAAGAAACTTAGCACATTTAACTTGTAGAAGAAAGGACTGAGGGCAGGAAAATGATAAATTGTTCAAGAATTCTTCACATATTTGAGGACTGCCATGTGGAAAAGGGTGAAGACTTGTGCTCTGGATAATAGGATTAAGAGTCTCCTCCTTGGGAGAGCTTTGAAAGAGGCCAATGTAGGCTTGTTTTTAGTAGGAACTTCCCAATAATTAGTGTCATCCCATAATGGAATAGGCAGCCTTGAGATGATATGGCTCCCTCTACTAGGAAGTCAAAGGGTCATTAAAATGCCTTTCAATTCTCAAATTCCATGATTATCATATTTGTCATTTAAAGCCCTTCACAGTCTGGTTTCAATTGTCCATTCTCAATTTATTTTATACCTCTCCATTTTGTTAACATTACAGTCCGGCCACTGGCCTTCTTACTTATAACCCAATATGACCTATCTTCACTTCTTTGCCTTAGCTATCCTCAGACCTCTGTCTCTCAGAATTCTTAGTTGCCTTCAAGGTTCAGTTCAAGTGTCATCTTTAACGTAAAATTTCTGTCTCCCTCCAACTAGACTACCTGCCAGAAGGAAAGGGCTCTTTGACTTTTCTCTTAGTATCACAGTGCTCTGCACATAGTAGGCATTTAACAATTGATTGATGAACTAAGTGATAATCACCTTCTCTACCCTCTAGCACACACTGAGATCTGACTGCTTCTTGATGGTACAACATTGGTCACTCTTTCCATTGGTTGCATTTTCATTCAAGCTTCCCATCTAATATGGATTATTGTAAGGGAATTGTTCTTTATTGCCACTTCCAGACTGGGCTTCTATCACTATTACTCAAAAACCTCTTCTAAGGACAGCACTATTCAAATTTATCACCCAGTGAAGATCACATATCAAGATTGTAAGGTATTCTCATTCCTTCCTCAGTGAGTTTGGTGCCTGTCAGACTTTCTTCCCATCACCAATCCTGCCCTCCTACTAAAGGACTTCAAAATGCATACCAATACTTCATTCAGATAACCTAACCTTTCAATTCCTCTCTCTATTCAATTCTCAAGACTTATTGCTACAATCTAATTTAGCTACTCATGGAGATGGTCATACTCTGGATCTTGCCATCACCCACAACTGTTTTACTCATAATTCATAAACTCTGAAATTCCTTAATGTGAAAATAATTTATTGTAGTCCCATCTTTCACTGTGCCCTACAATTTATAACCCTTTTTTTGCCCTTATAGTCACCAATTGTCCTATTCCTCAGATATTTCTTAGGTCATCATCACTACATTGGCTCCACCAGGCCTCTGGCCTCATTGCAGCCCACAACATACACAAGTGCAGCCCAAGATAAGTCAAAATGCAAGTGGGAAATATTTGATAAAATAAATAAAATATAGTAGGACATAAAATTATGTGACTATGTGGTTTTCTAAGACAATAACGAAGCCTACAGAGATCTTTACATATGATTCAGGGTCCCTGTTTCTATTTGAGTTTGACGCCAATTGGCTACACTGTCTTCCTTTCCTTATCTCAAGCTATGTGAATTAATTCAATCTTAAATTATCTTATACACTCAAACTGTGTCCCTTTGTCCTATAACTGATTACACTTTGCCTAACCCCAACTTTGCATTACTCCCAAATCTATATACTTAACTTTAATCTCTCTCTTGACCTTCAGTCTCATATCACCAACTTCACTTTAAACATCTCAAACTGTGCATCTCAAAGTCAACATGTCCAAACGAAATCCTTATCTTTCACCCAAAATCCTCCTCTTTTAATGGCTTCCCTATTACTGTTGAGGGTACTTTTCTTATTCATTTAGGCCAAGAATCTCAGTGTTATCTCCACTCATTCTTACCCCACACATCTGTGATAGAGTCTTGTCCTCTTTACCTTCACAGCATCTCCAATATATGTTCCATTCTCTGATACTGTCACCATCCTGGTGCAGTCTCTCTTCTTCTCATTCCTGGTCTACTAATAGGCTTCTGCATAGTCTCCCTTCCTCAAGTGTCTCCCCATCTTGTCCTCAGATCTGTATTTTCTGTTACCTTCAAGATCAAATATGAAATCCTCTGTCTGGCTTTAAAAGCTTCCTGCCCTTCTAGTCTTGTTATAACTTATACTCCTCCACATACTCTACAATACAGCTATCCTGGCTAACTTGTTATTCTTCATACATGATACTCCATTCCCAACCCTGCTCCTCTTTACCTGTTACACTGTCCTACATGGTTCTGCCTCATCTCTGTCTCCAGGCTTTCCTAGCTTCCTTAGAGACTCACCTCAATTCTCACCTTCTGTTTAAAGCCCTTCTCATTCCTCCATACTGCTGGTGGTTTCCCTCTGATATCGTTGTTGTTCAGTCCTTTTCAGTTGTACCTGACTCTCTATGACACCATTTGGGGTTTTCTTGGCAGAGATACTAGATTCGTTTTCCATTTCCTTCTCCAGCTCATTTTACAGTTGAGGAAACTGGGGCAAATAGAGTTAAGTGATGTGCCTAGGGTCACACAGTAAACATCTGAGGTCAGATCTGAACTTACAAAAATGAGTCTTCCTGACTCCAGGACTAGCACTCTATCCACTGGGCCATCTAGCTGCCCCACCTCTGACATTGTCTCCCATTTAATCTGCATATATCTTATACAACAGCTGTTTACCTGTTGCCTCTCATATTGGAGTAATATATAAAGAGAATATAGCTAGTTGTTGATATATTATATATAATAACATATTATGAACTGAATATATATATATAGAGAGAGAAAGTTTGAGGGAAGCTCTTCCAACTATGGGGGCACAGAACTTTTTTTTTTGGAGATGGCACAAACACTGACTGAGCCTTGGACGATACCAGAGATTTTAAGAGGTATCTTCTTGATTGCAGGCACAATGTTTTTCCTTTCTTTATATCTCCACAGTTTAGCACATTTCCTGAAATACAGCAAGCACTCAATAAACGCTTGTAAACTAGCAGACTGACTAATGTCCACTCACCAAACATACAAAGGTTTTGACTGTTGACAATAGATATTATGAGGATTAATGGACCCAGAGACTCCTTGTCAAATTTGCCCCCTCTCCATCTGTCCTGTTGTTGGGTTGATACCTGTCTTCAGGCCTAACACATTACCAAGAATGGTAGAAGTTGAGGACTTAGCTAGCAATTCTGATATTAACAAGCAAAGTAGAGGACCTCAATAAACATAGTAATAAGTCTCCCATTCATGGCCACTACATAGTCATTTATGGGAAGAACAAAGGATGCTGCAGATGCAGAACTGAGGCCTAGACACATGAAAGAACCAAAATCACAAAGACAGCAAGGAGCAAAGTCAGTATCTGAACCCAAATCTTCTGACTCTAGAACCTACGTTTTTAATGGCACCAAGCCAGAGTAGATGGTCAGTATGTAAGACTCCCTTACAAGTATAATCTGGGTGTTATGCCTAGTTAGTGTAATTTCTATTGTTCCTGTATAACTGAACACAGAAGCATTGAAATACTCATAGTCCAGACGTTATTTTTGCACATGGGTGGTCTGTATATTTTCATGGTCACTATTCTGGCATAAAAGGTTGACCTGGTACTCTTCAATGTGGATAGACATATGCATGGAAAATTAATAATTTGGAATTTCTTATGTAATACACCTTTCTTATAACTTCAGAAGGAACTGTTACCTCAACAATGTTTCAATGTTTGAGCAAAATATTCATTTTATGTTCAACACATTTACCTGAAATGAACTTGGATACTTGCCTTACTATGTTCTATTATGACATATTTTAACTTAGACTTATTGTTGTATAACTGGCTGGTATAATCAACTGTAAAGTAACACCTCTATTTAAAAGCAACTATTTTTACCTAGATCTTATGGCAGCAACCAAGTGGTTCATTACTTCCATTCACTGCTTATGCCTGTGGTACCTTAAATCTTGTTCAAATCAATTCAATTTGATTTGATAAGCATTTATAAATAGTCCATTATGTGCCAAGAACTGTGTTTGGTAATGAGAATACCAAGACAAAAATGGGACAGACCCTTCATCAAAGAATTTGATGTTTGGGGGGAGGTGAGGAGAGGTGGGGAGGGAGTTGGCCAAGCAGATAAGTAGAGCCAGCACAATTCTGAATGAAGGAGGTACAAAGTGATTTCAGAGTGTAGCACTAACAACCCCATGAACAACCATTCTAATATCCCAACCCCCAAATGAATAAAAGCATCAAAAAGCAGAATAAAATATGATAAATTGTTTCTCCATGTAAAAAGAATTATGTAACCAAGGCTTCTATGATTATTAAATTATTTAACATCAATTATGCAAGCTCCTTGAGGGCAGAGACTTTTCTATTTACTTTTGAACTCTGAAAGCTAGCATAGTACCTTGTACATAATAGGGGTTTACTTAATAATTGTGGCTATTCCCTAAAGAAAGTCTTAGCGGGGCGGCTAGGTGGCGCAGTGAGTAGAGCGTCGGCCCTGAAGTCAGAAGGACCTGAGTTCAGATCCGGCCTCAGACACTTAACGCACACACAAATAAAAAAAAAACCTAACCGTGTCGCCTTGGGCAAGTTACTTAACCCCAATTGCCCTCCAAAAAACAAACAAACAAAAAGAAAATCTTAGCACTCATATTGAAGCACAATAAAAGTATAAAATATAGGGTTTATTCAAGTCAATTCAATATATACTTATTTAGTACCTACTATGTGCCACACACTGTGCTAAGTTTTGGTTTATTAAGAGTTCTAGTTTGGACGACTCTCTGACAGAAGGTAAAAATGGAGTCATGTAATAGAGGTAGCCAAAGCATTATGGTATAATGGAAAGTGGGCTGTACTGGGAGAAAGGAGATAATATAGATCTGCTTCTCACTCATTTATTATCTACATTTGTGACCTTGGATAAGTCTCTTAATTGCATTGTGCCTCAATTTCCTCATTTTTAAAAATGAAAGAATTGCATTAGTTGATCATAGAATCCCAAGATTCTAGATTTTAGAATTGGATGGAAACTCAGAAAGGATGCATTGGAATCTTGGGAGAAAGCCAATGAAAAGAGATGAAATCTGAGATGTAAATAATGTTCAGTGTGCAGAAGAATAAGGAGGCTAGTATGGCTACATGACAAAATATAGGAAAACTAAGAAGGAAAAACGGTCCCAGGTTGTGAAGGAGAGATTCAAATGCCAAACAAACACAAATATATTTATATTGTGTCCTAGGGAAAAACAACAACAACAACAACAAAAACCAAACCACTGGAGATTGTTCAGTGGGGGTGACATGATTGGATATAATTTGGAAACAAATTATTTTGCTGCCTTTTGTAGGATTGATTGCATAGGGGTACCTACTCATCTCTACTTCAACTAAAAAACAGATAATCTAAAAGTTCACGGAAAAGAGTCAAACTATGACGTCAGTGGGAGAAAACACAATGTTATTTATAAGAAAATAACAACAAACACCAGATGTGGCCTTTTTATTAGTCACAATTCCAACAGTGAACCAGTACCCAATGCTATTCTTTAGTAGGAATGCCTGAGTCATAGAATCCCTCATAGTTCAGTGAAACTCTACAAGTATATGAGTGCCAGAGAAAGCAGCTGATGGATAGAAAATCAGGTTTGGTAATATATAGTAATAATTCAATAAATAGCAGCAACTTGCAAAAATAGCCAAAATGTATAGAAAGCTCAGGAGGAGAGCACACCTCACCCAAAAAGAGGATGCTAGTATCTCCTTTGGACTCTACTATTGTTACAGAGTCTATCGCCTCAGAGTTCCCAGATATTTTCTGATATAATTTCAAGATGTATTCTTCTCTTCAAGGTTTCCTTCTTGTCTATATTCAGTCATCGTGGAGGATTGACATTTTTCATGGGAATTGAGTATGTAATCAGATAAAGTACTGTTCTTCAAAAAAAATGGCTGGAGATACAACATGTTCACATATAAGGAGAAATATAATGAAACAAAATAGTTCCCAAAGTTGGAAGAGAGGCACTTGAAAGTAGTACATGAGGCTGGGGTATAGGAAAGGCTAAAACTGAAGTTTGAATGGTTAGACATTATGAGAGGGGTGGGGGAAGGGAGAGAGATGAGAGGGGGAGACAAAGGTCGGGGAGATGGAGGAGGCAGAAAGAGAGAGAGAGTAATGTGACTGTTCAACCTACCAGAACTTACAGATCCAAATGAGTGCTTCATCTTTAAAGTAATCATTAACAAATTCAAATTATGCTGCCTTTTACTAAAAGCTTGTTTTCAAGGAGGGGAGGAGGAATTCATTTAGACACTATCACAAATTTTGAATAGTGTCAGTGATTCCAAATTATATCATCCTTTCTTGATATTTGATATTCTAAATTTGATAGGCAGCAAAAGTTATTTGGAGAAAACTCTGTTGAATAAGGTAGTTTCTCAAGCTATGTAATACCAGAAGAGTAGATATTTTAATGGAAGCTAATTGTGAGTAGCGATATTCTCATTTTTTCTCCTTGTATCCCTGGGACCTAGCACAGTGGCTGCCACCTAATAAAGACTTTTTAATTTATTAATTGATTATGTGGGATTAAGATTGATTTTTCTTCTATGAATGCCAAATTGGATCTTAATATAATTTTAAAGGAGTGCTAAAAATATATGAAGGAAAGATGTCATCACAGCAATCAGTATAAAACCTCCTATAGTGATTCCCTCAAAAAACAATCAATATTCATTTCATTGTCCTATTATGGTATACTTATTAAGCAGCCAATCTGATGACTTCAAGGCCTGTATTCTATTAACTATTTAACAGATGCCTCCTCAAATATGTTTCAGAATTTGAATCACATAGAACTGTCATTAATTGAAAAGAAACACTTCAAGTATGTGCCTCTATGTATATATGTATGCATGTAAATAACACTTTATCTTTTAAAAATTTATAAATGCATATAAAATGTGAATAGAATGAAGATGGATTTTTCTTGAAAAAAAAAAACAGGAAGTCTATGTTTGTTAAGTTCTAGTAGTCTTGATATTTATAGAAAATAAGTGATAAATTTTGCTTCCATTTGCTGACACCTAATAACTTTTCCAAATTTTCTGATTCAGACATTTCAGATTCTCCAGTTTTTACCAACATTGAAAAATCACATTTTTACTTAACATCAAAGTAGGAACAACTTATAGGAGGAAATGAACCAAAAGAAATAATTGTCAACATATGCAATATGTAGAAAAATTCTGAAAAAGTGAATAGCATTATCACCTAAATCAGTTCCAGACATTCACTTAGTTAGGATACATTCTTAGATGAATATTTAAATCATGAGTAAGTCAAATGTAAATGCTGAAAAACTTTCATAAGCAATATTACATATCTACTTGAACCACCACTGAATAACAGCTTTGTAGAAAATGATTTTTCTTTAAAATGAATGACAAATATTCATATTTCCCATATATTATAAAAACTATACATAAAGAATGATGGAGAAGGCAAATTTTTAAAAACATTTTTAATGTTTCTTGTCCAGGCCAAAAGTTTTCTGTGTGATTCCATATTACACAGGGCTCATTTATCACCAAGAAAAATAGTTAGCCAGAAATACTCCCCAAGAACAAACTAAAAATTCTCAAATTAGATTCAAAAACGGTAATTTAGTTAAGTACCAAGTCTTCTGAGTGAACTTTAAAAACTCATGAGAATAATTAACTGCCAGGCTCAACTGGGAAAGTGTAAGAAAGAGCTAAGAAGTAATACACTTGACCATGTGTCTCTTGTGATGATCAGAAATAAAGTGGTGTAAAGAATAAGTCCAGGAAAAAAAAAGATAGAAAACAAGATACTTAGATTCATATAATCATAAAACATTAGAAATGAAAGGGGTCTTAGAGATTGTTCAGTCCTACCACTTTATTTTCCCCATGAGGAAACTGAGACCCAAAGAGGAAAAATGACTTGCTTGAAGTCTAACCTCAGATAGTTAAGACTCAAACCCCAATCCAAAGGCAGTGCTGCTTCTGCTAGGTCATTCTGCCCTCTGCCCACAAAGAGCACAGATACAGAGCTGGAAGGACTTGACCAAGTCCAGACCCCTCATTTTCTAAATGAAATGGATGCTCAGTAGCATTAAGAAATTTCTTCAAATTAACAGAGGTAGCAAGTATCAGATAAGGTTTGAACTTGCATCCTCTTACTCCAAATCTAGTGAATTTTTTGCAAAACCATTCTGCCAAGGATCCAAAGTTTGAATTATGAAGGAGATGTCAATAACTTCTATCTGTGCTCTAAATTAATACCATTACCTTTGGAGGGGACTTTGACATGAAATTAATATCTAGGGGTGGCTAAGTGGCGCAGTGAATAGAGCACTGGCCCTGGAGTCAGGAGGAGCTGAGTTCAAATCCAGCCTCAGACACTTAGCACAAAAACTAGCCATGTGACCTTGGTGTAGCGGCAAGCACCCCAATATCCCCAGGGTGACTGCCAACACAGGTTCTTAGATCTGCTTTTCAAAAGGAAAGCAACTCAAAATCAGTTAACAAGCTTACTTTAATCAAACAAACACACATTACCTAGTTCAGGGGAAAAAGGTCAGCACCCCAAACTTCAGAGTTACAGAACTTACAGATCAAACAGAAGGTTTCCAAACTGTCCCAACATTACATACATCAATACCAAATCACAGTTACCAGAGAGGGAAGCATCAACATCTGGGTTTTCAAAGCCGGGGGGCTCTCAACAGCGGCTTCCCAGAGTCTCATCTGGTCAAATCACACAACACTTCTCAAAGTGAGCCCCAAAGCAAAGCCTCTCATCAGAGTTTATATAGCCTTCTCCTAGCTCAAAGATTGTAACAACCTTCTTGACCCACTGCCCAATCACAAAGTATCAAGGTGTGGGCTTTCCTGAAAAACAAGCCTCCCACCACAGGCTCCAGGTGCACTTAAGCTAGGGGCAGGGAAGATCTTTAAATTTGCATTTCCATTACACTTGGGCAAGTCACTTAACCCCAATTGCCCTCCAAAAAAAAAAAAAAAAAAGAAATTAATATCTAACTACATATAGCTAACACTTATATAGTAGCTACTATATGCCAATCACTCTGAAACATACTTACATTGACAAATATTATCTCATTTCATACAACAATCCCATGAGGTGAATGCTATTATTATCCCTATTTTACTTTTAAGGAAATTGAGACAAAAGAAGCCAAGTGACCTGTTCAATGTCCAGTTCTCTTTCCCCTGCACCACTTAGCTGTCTTGTTTGCCTAAGGTATTGGAGAAATAGGGAGAAAATAGGAGGAAAATCTATTTTCATAAAATAATGAATGGATAAATGAATGACAGAATTCCATTCAATCAAGAATTTTTAAATAATATACATACCAGTCACTGTACTAGACAGTATGAGATCACTTGTCTTCAGGGAGCTTATCTTGCATCAATCAGTAACAAATCATTACGTTGGTAAGTTACTCAGCAAATCTTTGATTTTGAAACATTACAGTGTGTAGTGGCATGTGAATGGAAGCACCCAGTGACAGTCCAGAAATATCTTGGTTCTGCCTTCTTTCTCAGAATGTGCCTCTCAGTTTATGTGATAGTAGCATTCAGGGCTCAGATCAAATATTTCTCTTGCCCCTTGCTATAGAGTTGGTCTAGGAGGTACATCTTTGGGGCCTTAGTTGCTAAGAACAGTGAATTCAGCAACATGTCACAATGCCCTGTCTCACAACATCCTATCCACAATTACAGTAAAGAATTCTTTTAAACCCTTGCCTTCCACTTACTCATCTGTGAAACAGGACTGATTATGATTTTTGCTGCCTACCAATTAAACTGTGGTTCTCTCTAATTCCCTGTGTTGTATTACAAATTCCTTTTATTTACTATTTGCTTCATTAGACAAATTATAAAAAGTAACGCAGAGTCAAAGCGAATTCCTCATCCAAAGGAAGCAGAAATCAGATGTTAGTTTCCCAGGTTGAGATACCTGCTCCTTCATTCACGTGAATACGACAAAAAAGTGAAGCCTGCAACTCCTTTTGGTGCTGGAACTGTGACTAGGTCTTCTGTTCTCCTGTATCCACAAGTGCTAGCACATCTCTTTGCCTTGGAACTGAGACCAGGGACCCTGGGCCCTTGTGACTGATGACAAACACTCCTGTCCTCTCTAGAACTTTAACTCAGAACTGCTCTGGGTAATATAGTTGCCAGTCTGTGTCAGCTGCATCCAGAATCGGCAAAGGATCCCCTGTAATCTCTTTCTGACCAGGTGTCTAAACCCTTTACCCTCCCTACGCTGAGAATTCATGAAGGTTCGATTGCTGCTACTGCCTCCAAGGCCCGCCATTGGTGTAGGTGCCACATAAACTCAAGGCAGGCCCTTACCCTGATGTCACAGACCTCTCTGGCCAACCTCCTAAATTTTCTTAAGCTGGAAAAATATCTCACTCTGACCTTTTATTTGTTCCACCACGCCAAAATTTTATTTGCAGCACTATTTAAAAGTTGTTTGGAGGGAAATGTTGAGAAAATTCAACTAAGTTGTTATCTTGGTTCTGCCTAGACCTTTTTTCTAAAAAAGGAATTCTTTCTCTTATTCTCATTAATTCTCTTCCATTTCAGCCTATGCTAAACAGCTATTCTTTGATTCATGATGTTAAAACTTATTTAATACTTCATCAGTGTCTTTGTGTTTCTCATGAAAATAAATCTTCTTAAGTACCAAGTCTGAGTTCCCTCTTCTAAACAATTTCTATGCTATTGCTTTATAGTTTATGCCCTTCCCCCCTCCTTTTTTTTTCCACTTGTTCCTCAACAAGATCTCTCCTCCACTCCACTTGTTTCTCATTCTTAGATGGTAGTCTTTTTGGTGGCTTTTGGGGGAGCTTCTGGGTTGCTATGGAAACAGGCCCCCAGGGTGGGGTCTGAAATGAGATCCTGGCCTCCCAAGTGGCTTGTGATGAGGGTGGGGTCACTGGGGTGGGGCCTTGATGTAATTCACAGAGGTTCATTTGCCCAGGGGCTGTTGGTTTGCAGGAGGGTGGGGCCTTGCAGTGAATTGCCCCAGTCTTGGAACCTTGCTGCAGGGCCCCTGCTGTGAGTTTGGCTGCTGATGCTGGTCTAGGACCTTGCTCCTCTCCTACCCTAATGAGGCAGACATTTCTTGTTAGGCCAATCAACTGCTTCTTGAGCTCCTGGACTGTTTCTGAGGCAGTTTTCTAGTTGTTTGGAGGGGAATTTGAGAAGGCTTCAATAGGTTTCTCCCTCAGTTTGCCATTTTAGCACCAAAAATGGTAACTTCCATATTTCTATTGAAAATATTAGCATTCTTCAAGTCTCTGACTCTTACTACCTTGGGATTATCTAAAACTCCTTTCACTATTATTGTTGCTTCAGTCATGTCTGCCTCTTCATAACCCCATTTGGGTTTCCTTTTCCAACTCATTTTACAGATGAGGAAACTAAGGCAAACAGGGTTAAGGTACTTGCCCAGGATCACACAGGTAGAAAAGTGTCTAAGCACAGATCTGAACTCAGTTCTCTGTGACTTGGGGCCTGGCACTCTATCTATCATGTCACCTAGCTGCTACTGTTTCATCCATCTACCCAAACTCCTTGCTCTGACTATCCATATGTCCAAAATGTCACCAAATCTCAGTTTTTCCCTCTAAATTATCTCTTGCAACATACAGCTTCCTTCCACTAACATAGCAACCACCTTATTTCATTCTCTCATCAGGACTATTAAAATAACCTTGTGATTATCTCCCTAATTCCATCTCCAATTGCGTCCATTCTCTACCCAGCTTTCAAAGTGACTTTCCTTACTTGCCAGTCTAACCATGTCAGTCCCTTACTCTAAAAACTCCAGTGGGTCCCAAACACTTCTAAAAGAAAACATAAATTCTTCTATTTAATTTTTAAAGCCCTATACATCTGAGGCCCAGTTTCTCTCTCCAGGCTCATTAAACAATGCCCTCCTTCCCCCAACTCTACCATCCTGATAAACTGAACTTCTCTCTCTTCCTCAGATGGCACTTTGTCTCCTGTCTCTGTAGCTTTTCCCTAGTTGCCCCATGTGAGAAATTCATTGCCTCATAGAATTCCTCTCATTTTTCAAGTCATGACTACAGCACCAACTTATATATGAAGCCTTTCCTCAATATCTCATCCTCTAATGCTAGGACCTGTCCCCTCAAACTAAATTATATCCAATTAATTTACATTTATTTGCATTTATTGTCATTGTATCTATGTCTTCATAGAGCTAATTATTTTCTTCCTAATTAGACTATGACCATCCTGTATTTTAGGATTGGCTTTTTTTTTTTTTAATTTGTGCCACCAGTGCCTGGTATAGTACCTGGCACATAGTAGGGCCCCAGTACATGCATAACTGATTGATCAATTGATCATAATCTTAGAAGATTATCTTTTTAAATTTAGTTGGCTGAAAAAACCCATGACCTAATGAACGGACTATGCCCTGGTATTTAACCTCTAAAAACTTAGCCAGACTAATCCTCTGACAATAAAGAATTCCTAGGCTCATTGTTTTCAATTAGAAAACAGGTTAAAATCACTATCCATTCAGAGATCTTTGAAAGAAATCTATTTTTCTGTCCATTTCTTTCCTTGTCTGACAGTTCCTGTCCCTGACCTCAGACACTAAGGTTGTCTCTGACTTAGTCCTGCAAAATGCCCAGTGTCTTGGGTGTTAGTGTGCTGCTTCCACTAGTTTGATCTCTCCTGACAGCATTCCCAGAGCATTGAGTCACTGCATCCTCTCATGTTCCTCATGTGATTCATGTGTTGTTGGAAAATCTGAGGTACTGGGCTGTGTTTCTTAACTCTTAATGACCAGTTTTTGTTTGAAAAGGATACAGTTATTAACTTGCTTTTCCAGTGAAAATTGGCTATATAGACATGGCCTCAAGACATCAGGATATACAAAATACTTAGATTATGTACAATATGGATGATCACTCTTTGAATTGTTTTTTTTTAATTGGGGTCCATGAATTTTATTTCTATTTAACTAGCTAGTTATCATATAGCTAGATAAATATTTAATAAACAATTGCTATAAACCTTTGTATGTGATTTTATGCAATTAAAAACATTCAAGAGTGATTCAAAAGCTTCAACTGATTGCCAAAGGAATCACACATACACACAGACACACAGATACACACACACACAGACACACACACACACACTCTTATAACCTCTGCTCTATGTGAAAACAACTGTATTATTATTTAACATAATTTTCAGAGTGCTTAATAAAATATTGTTTTCATGCAATTATGTTTCATGAGCTTTTCATAGAAGGAATAAAATGGGAAGCATGGAATGAATTTAGCTTTTTGTTTTAATTTCCCATTTAATTACATAACTATTCTTTGTATCAATTTCCCTCAACATGCGATTGGGTCAATTAAGCCTGGTTCTCCAAATATCACAAGGAGAAAGAAGAGAGAAATAATCTCTTCAGAAGAAATGCTCAGTAATTCTGAAAATCTCCATATGTTCAAAAGACAGGGCATAAAAAAGTCATATATAGAGAGAGGCAGTTTAATAATTAAAAATGTAGTAGCTGCAGCAATGATTTCATATGACTTTTGCATGAAATAGGTGGCCAAATGATTCACAGAGAATTCGCAAAAAGTATTACTGTCAAGGGTGAGAATTACCTCTCCCAATTCTACTATATACTATGTGCTTGTGTCCATTTTGGCCCTATCTTGAATAAATGGTTTGTGATATTGGTAAACTTTACATATGTTTAGGGCAAAAGACATAAGAGAAAAAATACTCTTTACTGTCATAGATAGAATGCTTAAAAAGCTCATGTCCCAGTGGTGAGCACAGTGTGAGTATGATGGGGTCCATCCATTTTAATCCCCACCTCCTCTGAAGCTGGTGCAGATATCATCTGCCTGCTTCAAGCTATGTCTGACTCATTGCTGAGTTAAATCCCTAAAACTGGTTGCTGAGAGGGAAAAGCTGATAACACAGGATGTCACATGTAATAAGAGAGGAAGCAGATTCTGCTTAACTTCCTTCACTTCTGCACTCCAGGAAGCAAGTTGTGATTTCAATCAGGTGAGTAGAAGGACCTTCACTACCTCTTAGCACTATGGCATTGGGTGCCATCTCCTACATGGAATCAGACCCAAGCAGCCAGGCTTGTAATGGGTTCTTCATGTGTCTTTGCTTTTCTTGTGTGTTCCTTTCCTTTAGCATCGACTTCTCTAGCATCAAAAGGTCCTTTCATGGTAGCACTACATACCAATGTGTTTGTATGTACAAAAGCATTAGAGTAGACTGATGGCAGAAGAAGAATCACCATCACAGAGGAAGAGTTGCCACTTGAAATGAAATTCTTCTTAGAGTTTTATTGATTAGTGCTGAGTGTAGATGATATATAAAAGGTAACCCACATCTAAAGAAAAATCTGGGGCTTAATGAGACTTTAATATTAGCCTCCCTACTAATTGTACCAGAAGTGATCATTTATTCCAATCGTTCCAATTGTTTATGCTAATCATAGCATTTCATTTTCTTTGTGTAAATAAAACACTTGTTTCACACCTGATTTATATGGTATATTGAAAGCCTCTCTGACTTTCACCTTTGCTGAGAGTATAAAAATCCTAGAGTAAAGCCAAAAATAGAAATGATACCTTGTAGTGTCTTGGAGGTAAGGAATAAATAAATATGAAACTTGGGGAGTCTAATTCTCCAAATGAGCTGTAAAAGCAGGAAACTCAGGGAAAAGTTGATTGCAGGTAAAGGATAAGGATAGGTGCGGGTCACCAACCCCAGTGACCTCCACCAAGGGGTTCAAAGGCAATTCCTTTCTCTTTTTTTTTTTTAAAGCAATTGGGGTTAAGTAACTTGCTCAAGGTTACAGGGCTAGTCATTATTTATGCGTGGGTGCTCATTTTCTGAGGCCGGATCTGATCTCGGGTCATCCCAACTCCGAGGCCCACGCTCTTACTCACTGCGCCACCTAGCTGCCCCTTTAGGGCAATTGGGGTTAAGTAACTTGTCCAAGGTTACACGGCTAGGTTTTTGTTTGTGCGGATTAGGTGTCGGAGGCAGCTCCGAACTCAGGTCCTTCTGACTCCAGGGCTGGCGCTCTATTCACTGCGCCACCTAGCTGCCCTGATTCCTTTCTTCTTACTTTGACATAGAAGGATCTTAATCATTGCCTCAAAATTGAACTTGGGGAAAAGAATTAAAGGAAAACCAAGAAGAATCTGAAATTCACCTTAGATTTTGATCAATGGGCTAAAATCCTAGAGGGGAAGTGGAGGGAAGAATATAAAGTTACCAAAATGAAATTCTCCAGACACAATGATGAACAGTTTCAATGAGGGACAAAAAAGTAGTTATCTGAAAACACAAATGCAGAGACACAGGAAACTCTCCAATTAGCTTACTTTTTCTTTCTTTCTTTCTTTCTTTTTTTTTTTTTTGGAGGGCAATTGGGGTTAAGTAACTTGCCCAAGGTCACATGGCTAGGTTTTTGTTTGTGTGTGTTAAGTGTCTGAAGCCAAAATCAAACTCAGGTCCTTCTGACTCCAGGGCCGGCACTCTACTCACTGCACCACCTAGCAGGCCCTAGCTTACTTTTTTAAAAGACGTATAGAAGATGGAAGCAAGTGCAGGAAGCAGAAGAAAAACAAAAGTAAGATACAATGCTGTAAGAAGAATGTCCATAGCACTAGCATTCAGAAAAAGCTGGTGTTAGAGAAGGAAAGTAAAGGTAAATTTAATGGGTAAGGCTTGTTTGTTTCTTTTTGTTCTACTTTCTTTTTCCAGAAAAACTGGAGAGGAAGTTTATGTTGAGGAAAAGAAGAGTATCCAAGATAGAATAGGACCCTTGCTTAGTGAAAATGGGACAAAAATAAATAAAAATGGAGAGAAAGCAGCCTTGTTTGATTTGTTTTACTCCCATTTTCTATATCAAGAGGAAAGAGTCTTGGATTGAAAAGGACAGGAACTGCAAATAGTAAACTGAGACCAAACAAAAGGAAAGAAACAGAAATAGAACAGCTAGATACCCATAGTGTGTTGAATTACCAAGCTCAAATGAAATGCATTGTGGGGACTAAAAGTACTGAGGCATTTTCAGAGATCTTTGAAAGGTTTGAGAGAAGAGAAATAGTTGAGGACCAGAAAGAAGAAATGTTATGATATTCAGAGAAAGTGACAGAGAGGAGATTTAAAAAACCACATCTACAATGACAACAACTTTTGACCAGTAATTTTGATATAGGAATTCTGGATCTTATTTAAGGGATGGAAAAATCAGCATCTGTCAATGAACTGATCAATCCACAAGCATTTATTACGTGCCTATATGTGTGGGGCTTTAGGCTAGGTTCTAGAAATACACAGAAAACAGTGAATCATCCCATTCCTTCAAGGAACTTACAATCTAGCTGGCATAAATAACATGTACACAAAAATATATAAACATATAACTACAAAATAGATGTGGGAGAAATGTTGAGGAGAAGGTCCTAGTAGTTGGAGATACCTAAAAAACTTTAGAATGAAGGCTGTGCTTGAGCAACTGAACCTTTAAGGAAGACCAGTTTTAAGAGTTGGAGGAGGGAGCCCATTCCACATATGGGAGATAAGTAATTCAAATGCACAGAGGCAGGAAACTATTGAGGGAGTGTAAGCAACAGGAGAAAGAAGAGTTTTGTGGAGCTTCAAGAGTACATGAGGGAACAAGAATGTGTAATAATCCTATATAGAACCCCAAGTAGAATTATGATAGGTATTTATTAAGAGAATGTAAAAAGAAATAATGTGCAAAGATAAACTATAAACAAATAATCATTTTCTTTATTTATGCTGTTGTTGTTGTGGGTACCCACATCTTAATTGAGAGGTCTCATCCACTTTACAGTATCAAAAGGAGAGGAAGAGAGTGGAAGGTGGGGGAGGTGAGGAAAGGGAATTTAAATAATCTGCTCTTTTTTTCCCTCAGATCCTGTGGCTAGATGGTACACTCTCTATAAAACAAACAAACAAACAAAAACAACAAAACCAAAAAAAAACAACAACTGAGTTGTATAAGATCAAGTAGATGACTAAAGATGTTCAAAGCTGCCACCAAAAGCCCTAGAGAAAAAATGCAAGGAATAGAAAGGAGGCCAACACGCGGGGAGGAGTCCTTCCTTACAAGTCTGTGTTTTGCCCTAGGGGTTGAATGATTACATCAAAAGGAATAGCCCCAGCTGTCAAATCCAGGGCTTTCTCCTATGGATACACAAGTTCTGCCAATAGCCACAAATTGCAACAAAGATATAACTCAGGATGCTCAGGTGATAATGAAAAAGGCAGCTATTGGTCCTGATTTGGCACAACACATCTCACATTAAGAAGGGGAACAAAAGTAAATTTGTAGCAGTCAAATGGATAGCCAATTGTTGGAGTCATCAACATGTGTTCTGTTTAGAAAGTATAAGTATTCTTTTCCTCCATAAATATTAGGAGTGAGTTAACCCCCTAATGACGGGGAAGAGGCACAATGATGAATCTCAATAAATGGTAACATTCTGAATGACCAAGGAAGGAATTTCAACTAACCCCCTTTATCAGTCCCGTTAAATGTTGCCTTTTTTGTCCAAGGTTTGAGAAGTGGGACTTTCTAATCCAGTTTCATATAATAGCTGGGAAAATTCTAAGGCTCAAGTTTATTTTAAAAAAAAACATATATAGCAAAATAAATATCATATCGCAGGTCCTTTAGGAAATCTCACTTCCTCTTCTCTCCTCCCCAAACTGAACCCATCTCTGCAACAGCAGCAGCAACCTTTAAACAAAAATTAATATAATAACTATAGATATAGATACATGTGTGTGTATATAACATTGTCCCTACTTGGCTCCTGCTTCTTTTTTGCAGAGAGGGAAACATGTTTCAGTAACTCTTTTCCACGCTCATTTCTGATGTTTCAGTTGGTAAGAGCTCAGCTTCCTTTTTAGTGACATATTTATTGATAGTGTGGCCATTTTATATCTTCTTCTTTTGGTTCTGCTTATTTTATCTCTGCATCAGTTCATAGATATCTACTCATGTTTCTCTGAATTTGTCATATTCCACCTTCTCTACTATAAAGAATATTCCATTGCATCCTCATACACCAACTCACTCATGTAGTAGTACCTAATGAGGGGAAGGAAAGTCCGCACATTTTCTATTTCTTTACTATACAAAAATTCTGCTGTAAATATTATGATACATGTTGGGTCTTTGTTTCTGTTGTTGATTTTTTTATTGTATATGCCCAAATAAATATATAAATATATATAAATATCCCAGAATTACTGGAATAACTTAGTCAAAAGGTTTGAAGAGTTTAGTAGCCTTTCTTGTATGATTCTAAATGGAGAACTAGAATGGTTATAGACAAATTCATAGCTCCAGCAATGGTGTATTATTATAAGATTTAACTATTTATTTTGAATTATTACCTCTGTTTGATGCATAAATTTCATTCACTTTATTTTGAATCTTAATTAAGGTTTCATGCAAATGTGACACATCATTTTACTTTAAAAGAGAAAAGCACTATGAACAGATTCTCTATACATCCTATGAACTACTTAAAACTATTGTTGAATAGTAAAAAGACCTGTATTATTATTTGCATATCATTTGCATGGTTATACATAGACTAAATCATTTGTTCTCAGCCTAGGAGCAATTGAATAATGAATAAACTAATGGTTTAATAAATTAAAAAACATGTATTAAATACTATTAATGTGCCATGCTAAGTGTAACGGATACAAATACAAAAAGCAATGAAAATCTCTGCCCTCTAGTCAGGCATATTCTAATGGAGAAGAGAAAACAAAACAAAACAAAATAAGACAGTTTGGGGGAGGAGGACATTTTCATCTAGAAAAAAAACCCAACAAAAATCTCTTATTGAGTGGTACCATAAGAGACTAAATGGATACGTGGCTATCCAGGAATGATAAAATATCTGATCTGATTGTAATTCATGGATCCAGAATTAGGAAGTGAACAATGTGAAGGGCAGAAAAAGGTTAAAGGGGAAAGCAAGAAGCAGAAGAAGGCAGTCACCCATCATAGAGTAGGTCCCCAGGGGAATGTCTAGAAAGTAGTAGAATGAGTTTTGCTTTTGAAATAGATGACCAGCTCTGATGCTTTCAAGCTGTCTATCTTTGAGAAAATAACTGAACCTGTCTTGATAGGATGTTGGGACTAGTGGAGCAAACAGATTGCACATTGGCTAAGCTGTAGCATGAAATCTTTTTCAAATATGACTTAATGGCCACTGTGATCCTTTCTAGTTGCAAAATTGTGCCATTGTATGATTTCCTGTAGCATTTGTATTTCGGTAAAGTATGGTAATGAATTCGTGAGGTTGGCTAATTATCAACAGAGAAAGTCAAAAAACTTTTAGCCTATGGCTAAAAGTATAGCTAGGAACAGGAAGGAAAAGGGACAAATAGAAAAAATTCAAGGGTCTATGACTGAGGGAAGTTGGTGAATGGGGAAGTAACAGGACAGAAGGGCCAAGTAGGACATTCCCATAAGATCCTAGCACTTTCAGCAGCTGAGATGTGAGAAAAAATGATGAAATTTCTACAATTGAGTTTAATTGGATTTTAAGGTTAGATGTTCATGATATAGAGTAAGGCAGTGAAGCAATACAGTGATGAACCCAGAGGCAGGAACTCTTCAGTTCAAATTCTGCCTTAGATTTTTCCTAGCTGTGTGACTCTGGGCAAGTCACTTAATTTCTTTTTTGCATCTTTCTTGATTTGTAAAATGCAGATCACACTAAACTTACAGGGCTATTAATAAAAGATCTAATGTGACAATTTGTATTGTATTTTACAAACTTGAAAACATTATGTAAATGTTAGTTTTTGTTGTTACCATTATTCTACCTCATAAACTTTCTAGTTGTGTAACCTGGGACAATTTATTTATACTGTATGAGCTTCAGTTTCCTCATCTGGAAAATGGGAATAATAATAGATCTCTCATAGGGTTGTTGTAAGGATTAAAAAAGGATACATGAAGTGCATTTCAAATCTTAAAACACAATGTTATTATCATCCTTACTAACCTAGGTTAGAGAATGGCATGAATTAATACCCAGGCAGATATTCATTTCTTTATTTTGGATAAAATTACCGGTACTAGAAGGAACAGGAATAATTTTCACACCGTAACACTAGGGCCTTGCTAGACCTTTTTAGGTTGTGAAGATTTTGATTAGTTCTTCTCTTCCTGGCTGTTATAGAACATTAGGTATTCTCAAGTAGTCAGCAGACAGCACACACAAGTTATATAGATACTATTTAAAGGTGAAAAGCTGCTGTTCTTTATCTTCATCAAAGATGCCAAGCATGTCACAAAAGACAAATACCAGCAGAGCTATCCTCCACATCTGTAAGGTAGACATCAAGGTGAAGACTCATTGGATTTTCCATCAGGAATAGCAAACACAGAAACTGTCCAGTTATCAAATGATTCTTTAGATTTAGAGACCCACATTGTGAATTCTCTCTACAAAATCAGAGCACTTTTAATACTGCAGAGGCTAGCTCACACCATTTTAGAAATTAGACATACACGGTAATAGGGGAAAAAAGTAAATATTTGAAGATTTCAAGATGCTAGCAAGAGTGGCTGACAGTGACAGGGTGCATTAAGATGTCCAAAATGTGATATAGCTATTATTTCATCAATCCTCTCAGCAAAGTAGAGAGGTAAGTATTACCTTGAATAAGTATTTCTTTTTTGTAATTGAGGAAGCTGAGATTCAGAAACTTACACTTACTCAACAAACTAGTATGGGTTATAGTCAGGATTTTCACCCAGACCACTCAAGTCTTTCAATTGCACCACATTGCTTTCATATGTTGTATTTCCAGACATGTAATCATCAGAAAAAAATAGTCTGAATATCATTGTTAAAAATCACACAAAAGGGGGTGTCTAGGTGGCGCAGTGAATAGAGCACCAGCCCGGGAGTCAGGAGGACTCAAATCCAGCCTCAGACGCTTGACACAAAACTAACTGTGTGACCTTGGGCAAGTCATTTAACCCCAATTGCCCCGCCCGCCCCCCTCCAAAAAAAAAAGGCAAAAAAAAATCATACAAAGGAAACTGAAATGTTTTTAATATGCTTTCTGTATATATCTGACCACTGTAAGATAAGGAAAAAATTGACAATGCAAACATATTATTATTAAACATTTTAATGCATTCAAAGGAAATTGTTAATAGGGCATATTTACACAAAAGTTCTTATTAATACTCTGGAGCTTATTTTTTGTTAGAGCTGTGATCCTGGTTATCTCATCATACCAAATATTCAGTAAAAGTGTTATTTTGATAGTCTCTCCAAAAATGCACATGGCAACTCATTCATGCTTCTCTATCCTTTAGGGCTTTTGTCCATGTTCTCCCTCCTCTCTCTTTCTCCTCTCTCTCTCTCTCTCTCTCTCTCTCTCTCTCTCTCTCTCTCTCTCTCCTTCATCTTCTTATCTCTGCCAGGCTAGTAGTGCAAGTCACCAACCCAATCCCATAGCTTATCAACAAAGAAGTCCTTATTCTCCATCTCCAAGCCTAGTCAATCCACCCCTACTTAGGCAGTAGTGTTGTCCCGATTCCATGGACTTGCCATATTGGTACCATACTAATGAAGACGCCCACTCTACAGAAGCACAGAAGTCTCACAGTTAAGTGACCAATCAAATTAAACTCTTCTGGGAGGAAAGGAAGGAAGGAAGCAAGGAAGGAAGGGAAAACAAAGATGTTTTAAAGAAAAAGTTTTAAGTAGATAGTGGTTATGTCTTCTTTATTGTCTGCTTAAACCAACATTTGTTGCTGTAAATTAGTCCATGAGAAAATTTTTACATATATACTCTGAAAACCTGAAGACATTTTTTCATGATCCTATAAACTTTGATTTTAGGTTCACATCAGGAAATTTCAATATAACCTGTAATCATGTGTCTATGTCAATTGAATCTCCTTTAATAAGGTCTCAATATGTGAGAACAACACTGTTATGAATATTTACACACAATGGTACAACCTATGCTATTGCAAACTAAGAATTCCAGATTGACAAAATTTGTTCTGCAAAACTTGCCCTCCTCAAAGCAAAAGAAAGCAATGCCCTACCCATTCACAATCCAAATCAATTCTTAAGTCTTTCAATTGTTCTAATTCAAAATTTCATTCAATTTTTGCTGTGGTGGTTGTGATTGTTGCTGTAGTCACTTTACTAGGGACACACTGAGTATACTTCAGAAGTACTGGAAAGTATTATTTGACATCAATTTGAAAAGTTCTGAATAATCTTTCATCTTTTGTGTCTGAATAGCTTGAAGGACAAGTAATATAAAAGGATAATCAGTTGATTTCATTAAGATATCTTGGTGGGGGCGGCTAGGTGGCGCAGTGAGTAGAGCGTCGGCCCTGGAGTCAGAAGGACCTGAGTTCGGATCCGACCTCAGACACTTAAAGCACACACAAACAAAAACCTAGCCGTGTGACCTTGGGCAAGTTACTTAGCCCCAATAGCCCTCCAAAAAGCAAAAAAAAAAACAAAACAGATATCTTGGTGGAAAGGACCTATATAAATGTATAGAAGTAAAGCATCTATTGTATTACAAACATCAAGAACTAAATTTCTATCAATTAGTATCCTAAGTCTCCTATGTCTACTTTGAATGGAGAGCTTACTCAAAGTAGATAAAATAATTCTAGAAGTCTGAACTGGTGATGAGATCAATAGAGGTAGTGTCTTTGTTGTTGTTAACTAAAACCTTCATTGTATTATGACAAGTTAGAAGTGAAGGTGTGTCCTTTCTGTTTACCTTTAACCAACCATAAAAAGGGATTCTTGAATTTTTTAAGAAGGTTTGTGGGGCAGCTAGGTGGCACAGTGAATAGAGCACCGGCCCTGGAATCAGGAGGACCTGAGTTCAAATTCGGCCTCAGACACTTAACACAAAAACTAGCCATGTGACCTTGGGCAAGTCACTTAACCCCACTTGACCTCCCAAAAAAGAAAAAAAGAGAAGGTTTGTGTTCCAAGGGTATGTACACATGTGTTCTGTCTCTGTCTCTCTCTGTCTTTCCCCCACACATAGCTATAGTTCCTGGGATATAGTAGGTACTTGAGAAATGTTAGTTGACTTACTGACCAGATATAATTTTGTTGTATAATTTCATGTTTTGTTTCACAATTACTTTGGTAATATCTTTGTTTCTGCTTTCTCAAGTGAAGCCAGGCTTGCTATCTCACCCTTCAGGGTTTGATGGTAAATTCAGAGGTTTGCAGAGTTTTTCTCTCCTATCAGTATATGATAGAGTACCAAGTGGCTCTGTTCTCTCCCTCCCCAAGTCTTAGGGGACATTGACTAGGACCCCAATTCCATTTCACACCAATTGGTTTTACAAAGAGGTACTTAATTCAAGGTTATAGCCAAACAAACATACAAACATTTTCCTCAACACCCAGAGGTATAATCTCCCCTATACCACTTCAGTGTGTGTGTGGTGGGTGGATTAGGGAGGATCAGGTTCGTTATGTGTCACAGTTCCTATATAACGCTGTTTCACCAAGTTCATGTACAATTATGGCCTGTCAACCAGATGGGTTCTTTAGCTGGGTCAGGGTCCTGAAGGTCATTCTCTGAGATTTCTCCTTGTTTCTCAAAGCATTAACCCCCTAAATTGGCTACAAAACACAGCCTCAATTCTAATTCCCAGATTTCTTTAGTTTGTTCTCTCAAACTCTTAATTTCCTAAGGTCAGAACTCCATCGCCTTTGCCTAGCTTGAAAAAGTACAAATGCCATAGACCAAGGCCTATTTCTAAGCACTGTGTGGGATCCAAGGTGAAAAGATCCTGAGGCCATTCTCCTTACTTCATAGTGTCTCATAGAACTCTTATCTTTAGAGAAGTCATGAGGATTACCCAAGACTGACTCAGGCAAAAGAAGTGGAGGTAAACGTCTATAGTCCATAACCTTTTCAAGGCACTTTCTTTACTTGCCATCTCAGTTCTCCTGGAAGCGATCTCTTCAACATGTACCATGTGAATGCATTGTAGAAGCTGAGAAAGCTCACTGGGTGTACAGATGCAGCAGACTTGTTACAACAGAGAGTTGCAGTTAGAAATTACATTGGGAGAAAAGGGGCTTTTCTTAGCAGAAGAAACCCAGTCAGGAATCTCTTTCCAAGAAGAATGTTTATACATTACTAAAATGATTCTGACAGACTTCATTAACCTGCAGAATTGAGAGGTCCTCTCAACCCACCAGACCTATGATTTTGTTAGTGGGGAGAAATTCGAAGGCCTTCCTGACGGTCAGAGAACAATCAAGGTTTCTCTTCCTCTGTGTCAAAGGTATAACTAGGCTGGGGTAATCAGGTTTTGTGACTAGGAAAATCTGGCTTTTTTCCAAAGCACTGAAACTTAGACCAAAAAAAAAATAATTAACATCTGTACTCAGTATTATGAAACAATTAAACATAACACCTAATTACACATTAATTATTGCTCCCATGCAAAAGGTCATTATAGCAATGTAGTATATATAATATAGTATAACTTGAACTCATCTCAATTATTTCATATATGTATATAAATGTATGTATAACATATATGTGTATATACATATATATTCATATTACAAAATAAAAGTTTAATTTTAGACATCAGTGTCTGTGCTGCTTGACCCAGGCACTGCAATTGCTAAATGTGTCACAAATCTATGAGATATTGCTGTTCCACAGAGAAAAACCACTCTGGATTACCAAAGGATCACCTAGTAAAGAATCCATACCAATCTTTTTAGCCCTTCATAATATTCTCCTTACTTATACAAGATAGCTCTCCTCCCCCTAGTACTCCCATATTTCTTTTGCATCCCCTACAGAATATATAAAATGTTAAATACACAGTAGTTGCTTAATAAATGCATATTTTGTTGACTTGAAAATTTGTAAAGGATGATCTAGACTCTATTGAAGGTGTCATTCAGTTCATGGTTGGGTTTTGAGTCTTAATCCTATAGTAAGTACATCTCACCATTGGGTTCTAGATATCCTGAAGCATTAAGAACTACATTTTGTTAATCCTTTTACTTCAATTCAATTTAAAGCAATAATTCAGCAAGTGTTTATTAATTGTCTACTATGTGCCAGGTATGATGGTAGACACCAGGAATTTAAAGACAAAACTGAAATAGTCCCTATACTCGAAGAGTCTATATCATCCTATATAATATCCACCGTTCCACCTACCTGCCCATATACCTATCTGTAGATATTATTTATATTTTTATAAAACCAATAAAACTTCTTGTCCTTTTTCTTCATCTTTTTTTTTCTTCTTCACTAGGCATATAATTTAATCAGCATAAGAAATGCCCAATAAGATATCCTTCCACCAATATCCATCTACATTTTACACAATAGTCATTTAAAGCTCAGTGATTTCTCTGTGGCCAGAAATCTGCCAAGTATCAGTGGCAAGACTTGAACTCGTAAGGATTTTTTGTTTGTTTGTTTTGTTTTGGGGGTTTTTTGTCTTCAAATCTATCACACTTTCCAATATGTGTAATGACTAGCTCTACCCTTTTACCAAACCATTTGGCCCTTCTGACCATAGCTCTTATCTGACAGGTAGCATTCTGTTCTTCAGTTACAAAAGGATATTATTTCTTTAATTATTTTAGAATGTGAAAACTATGAAATAATGTCTCCATTTAACTCATAAATAATAATTTTAATATTCTAAATTAAATTGGAAATGAATTTCATGTGATCAGGAAGGTATGAGAGATTATACACTGTTCTGTCCATTAATAGTCTGAGGACATTGACAGTAGAGGTCAGGCTATTCTTTTTTTTTTTTAGGGGAAGTAAAAAAAAATCAAACTATTTATTTTTTCATCAAACCACTAGGAAAATATGACATAGCCTTGAAACACTAAACAGGAAGGCTATGTTAATTGCATTCAGTAAGAAGTTGGTATAAAGAGAACAAGATCGTTTCCAACACTAGGCTTGGTACTAACATGTTGCTCAAAGTTTTAACCAAGTGATAACTGGATAATTGGTGCACGCTGCCTCCTGTACTCCAGGGTAGACAAAAACTTTGCTTTGCAACCTGCTTAGAAATTTAAGTTGTCTTCCTACCCTTCCCTGTCCTAAGAGAGTCCTCTCAACAAGCTGTTTCTGTTGAAGAGGGCCAGGGTCAGGTATCACCTCTTTTCTCCTTTGGGGAAAACTAACTTTCCCCCAAACCAGTCATCTACTATTCCATTAAGCAAGAGACTTAAAATTGTTCTGCAAGCAAAGAGAGGCTTTCTTTGGCCTTCACTCAAAACCGTTTCATGTTAGTCTCATAAAACACTCTAAATGAAGTGTTACCCCTGTAGTACCTTCCAGAAGGGCAAGAAAAAGTAACCTGAGCAGCAGTCCTGGAAAAGCCAGCGTGAAGGAACCTGAGCTTCACATGCCTGGTGAGAGATCTCCCATTTATGCTCTTCCCTGGTGTCCCAGCTGAAAGCTCACGTGAGCACTGTCTTCACTAAAGGAAAGATCACCCAGCAGCTGCTCAGAGCTCTAACTGAAGTAACCCTCTTTCCCCAGACTCCTCTCTGAAGGCCAGGTTCTTGTACTGGGGAGAAAAGCACAGCTGTGCTTCTCTTTTCCAGTCAGTAGTGAACTCCTGGCTGCTGCTTTCTGGTCTATGGGAAATGGTTCAATCAGGTGGGTGTGAAGTTGGCACCAAACAAAAGGGGACGGCTACCTCGGGGATTCATACAAAATAGGAGGCAGGTGGGGAAGAGAACTGTTAATACCTATAAACCCAAAGGGTTATTCCAGCTTCTAGGAATGGATACCTCTGAACCAGCTGAAAGTCATTAAGGGCTCCAACAGACAGAACAGAGGGCATCTCCACTGAAGGGATGGACCTGGGTACTATCAGCCCCTCCATGCTGCCTCCAACCCAAATCTGAGAACCAGTTTCTTCCACGTCTTCACCTATGGGCTAAAACATATAATGGAACCAACAGAGTCCAGAGGCAGATGTGAAATTCCCATAAAGGTATTCTTCAACTTGCTACCAGCCTCAATTTCTTCATTCTTACAAATTTTCACTGAAAGGTAAAAATTTCCATACATTTTTACAAGTAGACCCACTCTCCCACCCCAGATGACTACTGACAATGACTATTTTGCAATAGATGCCAGGGAATCCTTCATCTTCTTGGTCATGGTAGGGATGAGGTGCATGTGGTCATCAACACATTTGGTCACACAGGACTCTAGCTGCCTCTTCACCTGCTGCTCCTTGCCCCCAGCATCCATCAAGTCTTTGGCTTTGTCATTGCAGTGCATGGTGCATCGAGCCAGGCGGTCCTGGAATTTCTCCAGTTCACTGGTCACAAGGGCCTGGGCCTGGGCCAAGGGAGCATGGCAGCATTCAATGCACTGGTGAACCTGTTGCATGGAGGCCTGGGTATCTTCACAGCAGCTGGCACTGCACCGGAACATGGTACTCTGCATCTTGCGGATATTCTCCCGCTCCAGCCCTTTCACCAGGGTGTCCACCGCCTCCTGCACCCGCAGCTGCTGCGACTCCGCCATGGCGTACACCCCCACCCCCCGGGCCCGCGCCCCGTGCCACTCGGCAGAGCGTTCTAGCCCGACGTGCACATGGAGCTCCGAGGTCAGGCTATTCTTAAACTGCTAAGTAAATAATTTTTACCTATGAGATGTCACAGAAGTCATCCAATTCTGCCTTGTGGTTGAGAGAAAGTCCAAAGCAAAATAAACTTTGCTTTGGAAAACTTACTGTACTTTCTTATTGTAATAAGCAACCAAATCAATTTCAGCAGATTTTCTAAAAAAAATAAGGGAAGAAAGAAGGAAAGAAAGAAAGAAAGAAAGAAAGAAAGAAAGAAAGAAAGAAAGAAAGAAAGAAAGAAAGAAAAAAAAGAAAAAGGAAGGAAGGGATGGATGGATGGAGGAAGAAAGAAGGAAGGAATGAAAGAAGTCCTTTAAACTAAATTTTATATTTAATTAAAATAAAGATATACTGCCATCTTTTTTTAGAAATGGAGCTACAAACTGCAGTAATGAAATATTAAGTAAATAAATAAATGAAGTTAGAAGCCAAGCTGCAGAGTACAAGGGAATGAAATAGAGGAATAAATTGTAGGCACCTTTTCTCAGGGAGTTTAGTCATTAGAGGAAGGAGAATACAAGATAATATGTAGTGAAGATGAGGGAGGGTTTTCTAAAGTATGTAAAAATAATCAGAATTTGTAGGCAACAAAGAAAGACCTCATAGATATACAGAAGTTGAAGATTAGATGACAGATTTTTAGATTGTTGGAGCAGACAATGGGATTGGTTCAAAGGTTCGTGAAGAAGCATACGTCTTGACAAGCCAAAAAGATCATTTATTCCTTTAATAGAGAGATAAGGGATAAGAAAATGAAGAAAGATATCCAATAAATTCTTGAGTTGGTACTAATATCCTTATTTTATAGATAATAAAGCTGAGGCTGAAAGGCATTGTGATTTCTTATTTAATTTGTAAGTTGAGTCATAGGACTAGTAAGAATCTGAGAAAGGATTCACACTGAGGTCTTCTTTGTCTTCCATTCTAGCACTCAATCCACTAGATCACTTGACTGCCAAATAAATACTTAATCAATTTGAATATACTTTGACCATTGGATGAAGCAGATACTACACAGGAAACATCTCATAAATGACTAAAATTGACTAGTGTACCTCTGACATTTTGTATAAAATTAGCAGATGGTGTATTTCTAAGTTCAGTCAAGGGCTAGGTAAGTCATGTGGACAGATTCCAGTTTGAAATTTAGAGCTAAACTCCTAAAATTATATCACACGGGGAAGAGAGTCTCTCTGTCTCTGTCTCCCTCTCTTTCTATCCCCCTTTTTCTCTACCTCTGTCTCTTTCCTGTCTTTTTGTTTATCTGTCTTTCTCTGTCTCTCTCTTCACTCTATCAATGACCATATATCATCAGAGAGACCGTTTGAGTGGCTGATGTTGCTTCTAGCCTTCCAACTGCGGCCAGAAACAGTGAATACAAAAGAGGGAATGTGCAAAGCAGGGCCTTATAGTCCCCTAAGGAAAGATAATTCCAAGGAGCATGACTCCTTGTGGCAGAGAGAAGTGGCAGCTATGGATTATTAAGTTACACTGACCCTTGTCATCCAGCACAAAATTATATTGAAAGGAAATTTCCTGAATATTCTATTAAGGGAGAAACCAGGAATCGTGTGTTCCCTCTTTGTCACATACGTTCTTTATATGTGTGCTTCACTTTCTCTGCTTATGGACACAGGGTGAATCTTTGGAAGAATGTATCCCAAGACTTCTGTGGGGAGAGGTTTTCTAACCACTCCTTTACTCTAGCATATTAGGCAATGTCTTTTCTCTAGAGTTAATAAAGTCAAGTGGGAAGCTGTAGTGGCAATCACACTGGCATACGTAGGATGGTTACTAGCACAGGTTCTTAGATCTGCTTTACTAGGAAAGATAACTGTTTAAGGGGTCAACAATCTTTTTTAAATACATTCACTAGTTCAGGGGAAAAATTAGCACCCTGAATTTCAGAGAAAATGCAAGCAGAGAAGTAAAGACCAACAGACAGGACTTCTAACTGTCTGAGAAATGAGCACAGATCAACAGACAGATTCAACTATCTGACCAAGGCAATACATACATAGTTACCAGAGAGAGAAGCACCAACATCTGGGTTTTTCCAAGCTGGGGGCCTCCTTAATGGCTACCCAGAGCCTCATCTAATCAAATCACAAGAATACTCTTCCAATGAGTGAGCCCCAAAACAAAATGCTAACCTCAGAGTATATATACCCATTTTAGAGCCAGAAAGCATCACAACCCTCATGACTCAGTGCCTAATTATAAATTAACAAAAGATGTGAAAACCTTCCTACAAGCAAGCCTCCCCTAAGCAAGCTTCCCTTAATGGGCTCCACATAAAGCCTATTAATGGGTAGGGAAGATCCTATATCCCATTAACATTACAGAAGCAAATGGGGAAGCTCATTTGATTACACTGCTAAAATCTAGACCTTTGAGGTTACTCCTAGAAGCACTAGCAGCTGCCCTCTGGGGACCCAACTAGTCCGGTAAGCTGGAGTTGGAGCAATAGGTCTTCAGGGGTTGCTGTGTTAGGTTAGCAGTGGAGTTTTACAAGAGCCGGTACCAACCCATGATTATACTGGCATAGAAAACAACTTTTACAAAGCAGTTAAGCTTCTTCTCTGTAACTTACAGTCTTAAAGAGTTATACAGAAGACAAAGAAGTGTACCCAAGGCCATATACTCAGTATATCAGAAACAGAAATTGAACTCAAGTTTTCCAGGCTCTGAGACCATTTCTCTGTCCATTATGCCATGTTTCTTTGAAATAGAGAGGGAGAATTACAAAAATTGAATGAGTAAGAAAAAAAGGAAATGGAACTCTAAAAAAAGGTAAAATCAAAAGGGAAGCTATCTTTAAAAAGTGAAACTCCATTGAAAAGATATATTCAGAGATATATCTTCTAGAGAAGTGGTCTAGAACAACCAAGGCAGGCCTTGTTTTCATTTTATCCTAAGTTCTGAGTTAATAGTCTATTCATGAAAGTTACTAACTTTTTGACCTTCCACAAATCACAGTCTCTCTGGTCTCTTCCTATTTTATTTCCTGGAATTTACCTATATAGTCATAGGTGGAGACAGTCTTCCAATGAATAAAAACCATGCCTTGAATGTAAGGGAAATGAGGGAGGGTTATATATACATATATACACATACACACAAAAGCACACTCATTTCAGTATAGTAATCTACCTTAATTAATAGGAGTATAGAGGAGAGGAATGAGAGATATGGGGAGGGAGATGACAAAAAGAGGGTGGACTAAGGGAGGCAATGGTCAGAAGCAAAATAGACTTTTGATGAGGGACAGAATAAAAAAAGAGCAAAGGATAAAGTGAAGAAAATAAGCTACAGGGAAATACACAGAAATTATAACTGTGAATGTGAATGGAATAAGCTTACCCATAAAATGAAAGTGAATAGTAAGATGGATTAGAAATCAGAATCAGCAATATATTGTTTACAAGAAACACACTTGAAACAGAAAGATATGCACAGACTTAAAATAAACGGCTGGGGCAGAATATTATGTTTCCACTGAAGTAAAAAGGCAGGGGTGGTAATCATGATCTCAGACAAAGAAAAAGCCAAAATAAACCTAATTAAAAAGATAACTAAGGAAACTACATTTTGCTAAAAGGTACCATCATCTATGAAATAATATCAAAACAATTTTGGCAAATTTCTCTGATAAAGGCCTCATTTCTCAAATATACAGGAAACTGAATCAAATTTATATAAATAATAGCTATTCCTCAATTGATAAGTGGTCAAAGGATATGAATAGGCAGCTTGCAGAAGAAGAAATCAAAGATATCTATAGCCATGTGAAAAAGTGCTTTAAATCAGTATTGATTAGAGAAATGCAAACTAAAACAGCTCTGAGGTATCACCTCACACCTATCAGAAATAACAAATGCTAGAGAGAATGTGGGGAAAATAGTACACCAATAAACTGTTGATGCAGTTATGAACTAGTTTAATCTGTCAAGAGGCATGCCCCTTTGACCCAGCAATATCACTACTAGCTCTGTACTCCAAAGAGATCAAAGAAGAAGGAAAAGAACCTATATGTATAAAAATATTTTAGTAGCTCTTTTTGTGGTAGCAAAGAATTTCAATTTGAGGGGACAGTTATCAACTGGAGAATGGCTGAAAAAGTTGCTATATGATTCTGATAGAGTAATATTGCTCTGTGGGAAGTGACAACAGGGTGGTTTCAGGGAAGAAAATTAAACGACAAAAAACTAAACAAAGAAAGAAATCATGGCAAGACCCATATGAACTGAGACAAAGTGAAATGAAAGAACTGGGAGATTATTGTGCACAGTAACAGCAATGTTGTGATGATGATCAAATGTGAAAGACTTGGATATTCTGATCAATATAATGATGGAAGAAAATTCCAAAGAACTCATGATTAAAAAAAAAAATGCTTCCACCCACAGAAAACTGATGAACTCTGAGTGCAAACTGAGGTACAACTTTCTTTATTTTGTTTCTTGCAGTATGGCTAACATGGAAATATTTCACTTGAGTTTACATATATAATTGATGTCATTTGCTTGCCTTCTCAGTGGGTAGGGGCAGTGTGGGAGTGAATGAGAAAATCTGAAATTCAAAATTTGAAAAAGAATGTCAAAAATAAATAATTTTTAGAGATTAAATAGTAATGAATGTTAATGTGCTATTTTGCCTCATTAAAGTCATTTACTTCTATTAGCCCTCTTTGTTGTAGTTAAAGCTGGTGAACTGGCATGCTCAGTGAAATCAAGATGATATCACTTCCCTTGCTACATAACACTCAATATTCATTTCATTCAGGATATTACTTCACAGAGCAATGGCATATATATTACTGTGAAACTGACACAGTAAGGATTGCAGCTGGGATGCTTAGAATGTGGAATCTTAAACTTCTTTCTCCTCACCACCTTCCTATTCAGGTGTGTGCTATATCTGTGTTAAAAACCACACCTCTTCCCCAAAAGTATCCCTAGAAAATTAATAATGCAGCATTCAAGAATTGGAAACTATTATAGAAGTAATTATCATTTTATAGTTAATGAAATTTAAAAGGGAAGGCATGTAACATTTATAAAATTGTGTACAGCTGAACTGCATAACCTTAAATGCATTCACCTTAAGTTTGATTCAATTCTACATACGTTTCTAAGGTCCTGCCTTGGAGTCTGACAAACCTAGGTTCAAGTTTTGCCCACTGAGCACTAGGCAATGGGGGTACAAACACAGAAAATTACATAGTCCTGACCCTTAAAGAGCTTTTAGTTTATCAGACACTATAGCATGACCCAAAGTAAAGGACACACTGGCAGTGGAGTTAGGAGATCTGTATTCGAATCCTGTTTTGACACTTTACACTTCTGTGAGTGGAGAGAAATCATTTAATATCCCTAGGCTTTAGTTTGCTCCTTTGTAAAATGAGGGGATTTGGATTTGATGACTTCAAGGTTCCTTCCAGCTATAAATCTGTGATCCTATCATGCAAATTATTCCCTAACTCTCTATGGATGATCCTGTGATGATCTTAATGAGAAAGGAGAACTACACTGACTCACTATATGTTGCACAAAGAGTTGTATTAGCAAAATGACATTGTTAGCCATGTTCACTAGAAAAACTGTCTATGCATTAGGAGCTGTTTCATTTCTCTGCTCTGGTACAAGAATAAAATTGCACAGTGTTTTTACCTAGTCATTGTAGATTTTTTTTCTTGTTCAAAGGATAACATTCCCTAGAAGCTTATAAAAATATGTATCTATGCTATACAGAGTTGAAAGAGTATTCAGAGTAATCTGACTCTTTGTCTGCATGTTAGCTAGTAAAAATCTGTTTGGCTTAAGTGATTAGTTTCAGTCTAGTTCACTCAGTTTTGGATATCCCACTGGGATCCACCACCAAAGGATTTGGGACCTGAACTGCTGAAAAGCATAACACAGGGGCCATTTGAGACAAATAACCTCATTATCTCAATCATTCAGGAGTTAAGTACAAGAGACAGAACTGGCAAGGTTTTGCACTCCCTTAACCCTGATGAGGCAGCTACTTCTGGGGCTCTTTCTGTCATATTTTCTCTCATTCTCATCGATCAAATATGTTGGAGACAGGGGTCTCTGCGACACGTTTCTACTACTTGGAAGCCCATTTAGAAAGGATCAAAATACCATCATGAGTAAAGGAAGACTGACTTTCTAACTAGTCAAAAGACTCTATGACTCTGTGTCTGAGTGTTTTAAGTACCTTGGAAGCTAGATGACTGACCACATTCAGGAAGTCACCAACTGGTCTTGAGCACTGTATAGTTTCTGGGTCCTAAATGAGTTCTAATTCTACGATCAGATGGATGAATTATGCCAAGGGATAAGTTATACCTAAAACCCACCAGAAGGGCGTTGTCTGTTGACTTTCTGTTGACTGTTATAAAGTGTGAACTGTTGGCTCTAAAGAGAAAACCCCTTACCATTCTACCTGAGAGGATCCTTACTACTTATAGATTTGAAAACTATGGATCATAGAGTTTCAGGAATTTAGAATATGCCATTTTTAATACGGCATTATAATTGGAGGGATGAGTCACGAATTCCAAAATCCTCATAAAAGGAGAGGGCTCTGCTAAGAACATCTCTCCATTTCTCACCTCTCTGCTCAATGTTAGAACTTCTCTGACTTTTCCACTATGCCTCTTTATCATACACTTTTACTAGCTATCTCCCTTTTCCCTGTTCAGTTTCCTTTTGTGTGTTGTATTTCCCTATTAGATTGTAAACTTCTTGAGAGTAGAGATTGTCTTTCTTCCTTTCTTTCTTTCTTCTTTCCTTCCTTCCTTTCTCTCTCTCTCTCTCTCTCTCTCTCTCTCTCTCTCTCTCTCTCTCTCTCCCTCCCTCCCTCCCTCCCTCTCTTTCTTTCTTTCTTTCTTTCTTTCTTTCTTTCTTTCTTTCTTTCTTTCTTTCTTTCTTTCTTTTTACATTGCTTACCACAGTACCTAGCACATAGTAGGATCATAATAAATGTTTAGTTATGGAAGGGATAAAGAAAAAAATAAGGTGAGATACCAACCAATTACTAATTTGGATGACAGACTGCCTAGTCAGGAAACTTCCCACTTCTACTTTTTTCCCTTTGGAAGAGATATGAGATTAGGGCAATTACTTAAATATCCCTAAATCTAAAAGTGTACCCAGTTAAACCCTAATATTTGGCTTCCATTACCAGTAGAAGGGATATGTATGAATATATACACAGTGTGTGCACACACACAATTGGTGAGATGGATGATTTTTATTATATGCTTTGGAAATGGGTTTCCTTACCTCTTTTGGGATTCTAATAAAGAATGGTCACCAGGTATCGGCATTTCTGGATTCAATCATTTTGCCTCACAAAATGACAGTTTTAAAAGTTAAGTCACATGTACACAGCAAAAATGTTAAAAGACAGATAGGGTAACCAAATTTGCTACCTGAGATAAACTTTCACTCCAGGATTTGGAGATTCAACTGATCCTAGTCATATCAGTAGATTTGAGACCTGAAGTGAAGAAATTTACCTCACTTAAAATGAAATAGAATTGGCTCCAAAACTATGCATGATTCCATAGATCCAGATGGGATATGAAGATTCAGGAATAATCACCTGGTTGCCCCTAATTCAATTTTAAACCTACTCTCTTACAACTTACCACAATCTGATCCAGGGGTGGAGAACCTATGGCCTTCTATTTATCTATCAATTCTATCTATCTATCTATCTATCTATCTATCTATCTATCTATCTATCTATCTATCTATCATCTCTATATATAAAAAGACAAATAGACACACAGACACAGACATTTTTGGGTTGAATGGTCTTTTGATCCATTTTAATGACATTTTCCTACAAAATCAAATCTGTCCTTTGCTTCTTTTACTTGGTAGGAAAGGATGGCATACAGCAGGCTTCATGTTGTAATGTTTTTCCCTGTCTGGGGAGGGCACAGAATTGTGTTGTTGTTTGTTTTCAGTTTGTTCATTATGTTTTTGCAACAATAATTAAAATGTGAAAAGTTACTGAATTTTATTCTTTTTTTCTTTTACTTCTTTTTTTCTGACATTGGATATAATACTCAGGCGGTCTAAATATCACAGATCACAAGATCATTTTCTACTCAGAGTATGAAAGGAACAGTGCTGATGGGGACTTTCTTTGTAATAAGATGTGAGGGAAGGGCAAGAGAGAGGAGAGAGGCAGCATACATCCTTTTTCTTCTTCTTCTGCTTCCTAGCTACTTCTAGTTCACTATTTCTCTGTTTCTATATCTATCCATGTCTCTCTGACTCTGGCTCTCTCCTTTCTTGCTTTTAATAGAAAGACTTTCCTATAGGTCATTTAGGGTAACTCCAAAGACAAACAGAAAAGGTTCCTGGAGGTGAAGCAGAAATAATTATCACTCCAGACCTAAGTGAATAAATACTAGGAGACAACCATGCGCTTGAAATATTGAATGACAGCTGACATTAAGGCCTTTTTTAAGTGAAAAAAGAAGAAAAAAAACAACTCGACTTGAAGTATCCTTTAAAGAATTCACACCAGAGGGAAGAGATATGGTAGCAAAAACCAAGGTATGAGATATTCATTTCTTGCTAGAAAATAAATCTTAAAGGTGATGAAATGTAATAACACTTCCAGTAAAAGGGATATGGTCTTTAATAATCAGGGATACCTGGAAGCAATTTAAGTTCCCCCTACTACCTTTAGGGTTCCTTTTAATTTGCAGTAATTTGCCATAAAATAGACTTCATTTTTTTTCTAATAAGAGATCACCCTGTAGCAGCACAGTAGATATCACAGAACAAACACTGAGTGTTTTAGGTCCTAGATATGTTTTCTTGATATTACCAACAGATCTGTCATCCCACCAAGGAAGGTAGAAAATGTTGAACCCCAATAAATCTAGACTCTGTTAACTGTTTGGACAGCAAATAAAACAAAGGACTCATTGATATGAATTCACTAGCAAATATCTTACAGTAAGAATGTGGAATCCCTCTCTCAGGTGGATTTTATAACTTCAAACCTGAAACTGGAATAGAATGTATGGCCTTGAACAAGTCACTTCAGTTTTCTAGGATTCAGCATCCTCATTCTTAAAAGGAGCAGTTTGGGCTTGATAGTGGCTGAACTCCCTTCCAGCCCTATACCTAGTGAGCTTCCTGGTGAGCTGAATGCTCATTAAGCTTCCAGACTTTATTCTTAGGAAAATTCAGCCATGTTCAACACTATTTTGCTACTTCTGCTACCTGATCTCGGTCCACTGTGGATTCCTTTGCTATTTGCTTTAGTGCTGTTTTCAAAACCCCTAGGGGTATAACATCACCTCATATACAAAGTTCTGTGTTGGTTCTTTCTAGACACTGAACTACATTTCCTGAGGTGTTTCATTAATATTAAAGCTATTTCCCTTGTGAGGGCTTAGCATTTAGAGAGTGGGGACAGAGAAGGGCTGGGGGGGGAGGGGGGAGGCAACACATAGGTCAAATATTCCTGTACCCAAGTGTGAATTGCTATAATCATGACCACAGTCTAGAGCTCTCTCCAAGCTCTCTTCCCACCAGAATCAGGTCCCAAGAGAGGGAAATCACAGAGAGTTATATAGTATTTTTTTTCCTATTCCTTAAATATGAATTAACTGAGCATAATAGGTTACCTGATATTGTTCTAAAATTTCCCTGAATGTAATAGTAAGACATTATCCCAAAAAAAGAAAAACTAATAGTTTAGAAAATGCCTCCAGCTGCCTGAGGAAAAGTAGATCACTACATTCTACAAAAATTACTTACTATATGTAAGGGCTTATTACTTCAAGAAGAGGATGGAGAATTTAAACAAGTGAATTGTCATGGCCTTAGGCTACATTAATACAATGGTACTTTTAAAATCAAAGTAAGTAAGAGATTGAGGCAGCTGATGGTTCAGTGGATTGAGCAATAGGCCTGGAACTAAGAAAACCTGAATTCAAATCCAATCTCAGACACTTCCTAGTTGTGTGACCTTGGGTAAACCACTTAAACTCTTATTGTCTGACGCCCGCCCCCCCCAAATGGATCCACTGAAGAAGGAAATGGCAAACTACTCCAGTATCTTTGTCAAGAAAACCCCAAATGAAGTTATGAAGACCAGATATCACACACACACACACACACACACACATACACACACACACACACACACACACACACACACACACACACAACTCTGTGCTTGAATGGAGAAAAATACCCTAAATCTATAGTCAGAGGCCCTAGGACCAAATCCCACATCTTTTCTTTAATACTTCTTCAACCTTACACAATTCCTCTAACCTCCCTGAACCTCAGTTTCTTCATCTAAAATGAGGGTGCTGAACTAAAGAACTCCCCAGGTATATTCAGGCATTAGATGTATAATATAATTTAAATCAATCCCTATCAATACGCCTGTAATGTATTCTAAATTGCCTTGCTCTCTGAGTGCTCTATTCATGTTAGTCTTATTTTCAAGACCATCAGCTCCCAAAGGTTAGGGACTGTATCCAATACTTCTTTGCTATTCTAAACAGAATCAAGCTTATTCCTAGGTATATCCCAAGTATTTAGTCAATAATGATTAAATGAATGGGCCTGCTTTATAGGAAAATTCTCAGAAATAAGAGAAAAATACTGAGCCTTTTAATTAAAAAAATTCAAAGAGGGAGTTCAGGTGAAAAGATCGGGCCATTTAAAGAGAATATTAGTGGTGCTCTTGACCAATAGTTTCTCTGGACTGGAGAGAGGGGAAATCCAATGATATCTGAAGTAGGAGAGAGATGGCCAGAAGTCAGATGACAGTTAGGACATGCAGAACAAAGTTGGAGAGGAAGGAGAAGTTGAAAATGAGGTAGTAGGTGATAGGCATGGACAGGACAGGTGCTAGCTTATTGAAAACAGGAGTGATATTAGAAATAAGGATGCAGCGAAAATAGAGTAGTTAAGGATGAGATCAAGTGTGACTTAAGCAGGCCTTTGTTTTCAGGAAAGTGAGTAGGAAGTAAATTCTTGTCTCAGGTGGTATGGCCAGCACAGTTTATATAACATGGCCCTCTGTTTGAAAGAAATAGGCCACAGCTACCAAGTTAGTGCCTAAAGAGAAACTGTTTATATCTTCATGAGATAAAAGTTTGATTTTTCAGTTACACCCTTCCTGCAGATAAGCCCTAAGCTAGAGAGCAACAAAATCAAAGGAGATTAGGGTAATATATTTACTCTCCTTTGGTTGTCCACTCATTTTATCTCCAAAAAGAAATAACACACATTTTTATTTGGGGAATTCTAACTGCTCAATGACTTAAAGACAGATGCTAGGATAAGTCTGTATATTTTAAATATAATAAAAAATATTTAATTAAATTAAAATTTAGCACTTACACTTAGTATACATCAAGGCACAACATTTCCATGGGAGTTTAAAACTAAAGGGTTTCATATGGGATCAATAAAAGACAAAGTATTTGCACACTCTTCCTTTATTTCTTCATACCAAGATTCCTTCTACTACATTCTTAAAAAGCTACAGTATTGGACCAGGTGACAGGTATCTGAACAGGGGCCCTGAGCAAGTGAGCATACATTAAGTTTGAACATGATGAGTGTGAGAGTGCCTCCCCCCCATTACCGCTAACCATTTTAGTAATGCATAGTGAGTATACACACACACACACACGCACATATGTGTGTGTGTGTGTGTGTGTGTGTCCTAGAAAATGGCAGGTAGATGATGATAGAGTTGAGATAGCAACTCAGCTAAGCTCTCTCAACATACCCCTCCAAACAACTTTATAAGAAGATGTTAAATTGAATTCTTAAGTGGACAGTCAACAAAAAGTCAGAGTGAAACATTATTCAAGTCAAGGCAACTTAGGAGATTGGAAGGAAATGTCTGTGACAGTGTTGGGGGCTTATCCTGGAGCAAACCAGAGCTGAATAGAAAATTTTATATTCAAACATAAGATCAAGAGGAGAATAAAAATGTAAGCATGAAAGAGAAGTCATGAGAATTTAATAAAATCAATGACAATGAAAGTATCCCATGGAAAAGAAAACCATCGCCTTAATTATTAAATAAAAATTCTTGACATTCTCAACAAAAACAGGGAATATTTCAAGGAAGAAAGCTTTACTGTTAGAGTGTTTCTATGTGATATACACTTAACTCTACAATCCATTGTGTGTTCCCTTTCCCCTTTGGAAGAAATATTATACAGATAGAATCAACAACCTTTGATAACTGTGTGGTGCAGTTGGTAAATGCTGGATTTAGAATCAGGAAGACCTGACTCTAAACCCTACATCATTCTCTCATTGGCTATATAAGCCTGGACAAGCCACTTAAACTCCTAGTTTCCACATCCACAAAATGGGAATATTCATACCGCCTACTTCACAGCATTTCTGAGAATCAAAGAAGATAATATCTACAAGTGCTGTGTGTGTTAATCATTTATATCAGAATTTACATTTTCTGTTATCACTGAAGATTTGGGACCAACGTTCTTCTCCACAGACTTATCTGCTCCCAACTTTTCCTTAAGGAAAATAAGTCAGAAATGTGTACGTTTTTAAGGCATGCCACACTAGCCATCCAACTGATCATAAATGTTCCAACATAATTACAATGTCTAATTGCAATTATGTAATTACAAAGTTTACCAAAGTTTACCAATATGGAAAGATAATTTTTTTCCACATGCAAATATACTTTTTCCCTAAAATCTGCCTACTAAGGAAGATTACTCAGGGCAGTCCAAACTCTGATATATAAATGTACTGGAGTCCTTTCTACTCTAGGACAACAGTAACTTTGGCACTGCAGGTCAAGTAAGGTTTTCATTTATTCAGAGTTAGAAGATTGATAAAACCAGTATAGATCTTATTAAGCCCAGAGTAATTAAGATTTGTAAGGAATCTTGGAGGTCTGGTATGGTAGTCCAATCTACTTATGTTAAAAATGAGGACTGATTCTTCTTTACAACTTGAGTAGTGTTTAATGTGAAGGTATCTGCAGAACCTATATTGTATTGCATGCCACCATGGAAGGGGGAAGGAGGAGAAGGAAGAGGAAAAATTTTGGAACTCAAGGGATTGTGGAACTGAATGTTGTAAACTTAAAGTAAATAAATTTACTAATAAAAAATTTAAAAAAGAAAAAGAAAAAAATGAAGACTGAGCTTCAGAGAGTATAAACAACCAACGCAGGGTGACACATCTCTCCATCTGTGTCAAAGGCATAGTTTGAACATAGGCTTATAAGCCTCTACCCAGCAGTCTTTCCTTTATAATAGAGGTATAAAATGTATACCATGACCCAAAACACCACAACATTCCTAAATGAGGATAGGTTCACTTACAGGTGATGTACACATTGATAATGAGGTTGATACACATAGTGCCAGAGCAAGATCAGTGTTTGGGAGACTCTGAAGGAAACTATGGGAGAGAAGAGGTGTTAGACTGACTACCAAACTGAAGGTCTACAGAGCCATTGTGCTGACCTCATTGTTGTATGCCTGTGAAATCTGGACAGTCTACCAGCATTACACCAGGAAACTACATCACTTCCATTTGAATTGCCTCAGGAAGACTTTTAAGATCACCTGTTGATTTCACAGGCAGAGTGTTTGAAGATAGTATGACAGAATGAAATAATAGAAGATCATTTGTTGATTTCACAGGCAGAAAGTGAATAGAAATGATAGTGCCGATCATGTGTGTGAGTACTGTTGTAATTCTGCTAAGCTTGATGTGTGTAGATATTGTGACTCTGTTAAATTTTCTCTTCCTAAGAACAGAAACTGTGAAGGACTTGAGGTAGACTGGACACTGTGAGCGTCAATGTGGAGCAGGAACTGCACTGAGAACTGGACAAGGAACTGGGAGCTGTCTGACTTTGAACTCAAGTGGCAGTTGGTTAGATTTGGGCAGGAGCTGGGACCATGGAAGAGGAACCATGGAAGCCAAAAGCCTAGAGTCAAGATGAAACTGTTTGAGTAGTGACTGATGAAATTGTAACTTAATTGCACCCCATGGGTGGAGGACTTTGACTATTGTATTTTGTGTCCCTTAAGGAGTTAAGCCTCCTTAAGGATGATTGAATGAGTGAGTTACTAAATGATTGTACTTTGTTTAAAACTATGTAACAACTTTGGTGAAAACTATGCGGCCATTTTAGTGATAAACTGTTGAGTTGTGACATGGTGAATGCTGTATTTTGATTTTCTGTGAACGTTTTGCTCTGATTTGTTATTGAATAAATAGAGAGTTTGCTATACTATGTAATCAGAACCTTGAAAGCTGCTCACAGTAACAGTCCTCTGGAAAGCTGCTCATGCGTGGCTTCACAGTGCCCCACCTGTGGTAGAGCATTCTGAGCTCATATTGGTCTGATCAGCTGCAGTCAGACACATTGAAACTTGACATTAGCATAATGATGTCATTTTGGTCCTGCTTGAGAATGAAGGACAACAACCAAACAACCAACCAAGTATAGCCCAACCAGATTAAAATAAAATTGGGAAATATTTAATCAATTTAATCAAATCTTTAATGAAGAAAAATAATTAAAACACAGTTAACATTACATTTTAAAACTAATTCATTTTAAGTCCCATAGGAATCTTGTATACAGATTAATGGCCTTCATTTCTCTTTGAGTTTAACCCCACTCTTCTTTACCACACTGCATTCTTAATATATTTCTAAACAAATCCAATATTTTTACTCAGTTGATCATCTAAAAGTAACCATTTTATCTCATTTATTGCAAGTCAAAATACACATAATGATAAAAAAATCACTATATATTGGATTTCTTTGTGAAGGAAAAAAATATATATATATATAATCAGACTACACAATTCAGATCAAGCACTTCTGTATGAAAATAGGGAACATGACAAAACTAAATATATTCTAAAATGTAAAAATAGATGTGTATATATATGATTAATATGATCATGTCCCCAATAATTCTGTCTCAAGAAGTCAAGTCAATTTACAATAGAAAAAAATCAACATAAGATGTCTTGAACTTAGATAAATTTAATTAAAGATTTAATTAATATCATACTGGGCATATTGAATATTATGTAGAGTATTATAATTTAATAAAAATATAATTCAATAAATAATAAGATCCTGAATTCACAGTTCAGAAAAGAGTAACTCATTAATTTGCTTAATATTTAGAGTGTATCTTCTATATATAAGAAACAATCAATAATAATAACAACAACAATAATAACAATCGCATAGTGCTTTAAGGTTTGCAAAGTCCTGAACATGTTAGTCTATTTGATCTTCACAACAACTCCATTAGGAAGGTGCTATTGTTATCCCCATTTAACAGATGAGGAAACTGAACCTAAGAGCAATTTAATCACTTACCCAGGGTCACACAACTAAGAAACATCTGTTGACCCCTAGATTTCCCTAATTCTAAATCCAGTGGTGTTTTTTTTCCCCCATTGACCCAACCTGCTCCCTCACAATACTGTACCAGACATTAGTCTTCCAGCTGGAAGATAATCAATCTAAGGGTTCAGCAAACTTACTAGCCTAGAATGTCACCTTACAGCCTTTACAGAAATCCTCATGATTTGCTCTGGTGAAGCAAAAATGTAGCTCAACACAACTGTTCTCCACCATGTCCCTGATCCTTTCTCCCCTAATGAAGCCTTAGTTGACCTTTTTCATCCAATCTGACATATAGATGGCTCCTCATGCACTCCCCTTTCTAATCTCCTATAATGTTACTGTGTTTTCTACATCTTCTATCATTTCATTACATTCTGTCACATTGTCTTCAAATCATTTCATGTAAGTACATCTTATCTCCCCTTTCTCTGTCTCCCCATCCTCTCCCCACAAAAAGACCAGAATTTTCTTGCAAGTAGGAGAGAGGACTTTTTTGGTCTTTTAACATTTCATAGATGCCACTGGAAACTCTTAACTAGTTCAGAATTTGCATTCTATCTCTCTCCATTCTGATTTGCCTCTGTGATTGTCTTTTTGTATGTCTCACTGTCTTAATTTCTCTCTGTCACTGTCTCTCTGTGTCTGTCTGTCCCCATCTCTGCCTGCCTCTGCCTCTTTGTCTCTGTCTCTCTGTTTCTATCTCTTTATCTCTGACTCTGTCTCTTATCTGTATCCTTCTTTATTTCTTTGTCTCTGCGTTTGCTCATCTCCTTCTTTCTCCCCTGATCTCTTTTCATGAAGAAAGAGAAAAAATTTCTGCTCTCATAATTATTATTCTCTTTTTAAACTACTCATCAAGAGCATGGTATTGGTCTTTGTTCTCCTCCACTTCCACAGGGTACTGTTTCATCCAAGTGTTGGATCATTTTTCTTTATTTTTCAGTATTTATTCATAGATGTCTGTACTCATTTATTCAATCTGGAGGTCATATTTCCTTCTGTTGCTACTGCTTCTTCTGTTGATACATCTGTTTATGAACAAGTTCTCTGAGATTTCCTTTTCCTGGAAGCTTTGGTACTTTCAGTTGTTCCCCTTCCTCCACCCCTGCCCCCCTTTTCTTTTCCTTTTTGCTCACTTCTGACTCCTACCCCTCTGATTATGGATATAATATGGATTATAGATCTCAAAGTGTCTCAGTCTCCTCTCACATTAAGCAATTCATGGATCGATAGCCTAGGTCTCTGTCTCAAGTGACTTTTAACTGGTCACAACTGGTTCCAGTTGGGCACTCTATTCTTCCCCTAAAGTTTAGTAGAGTGTTGCCCAGCTCCCTCCATGGGCAGTGTCCTATCCTGGTGATGTGTCTGTCCCACTCCCTCTGTTTCTTAGATCTTTGGCCCAGGACTGGCAGTTAAGAGCCTGTTGGTTCTTATAATTCAGAGCTTGCTGGCATCAGCAATCCAGAACCTGCTTTCCTAGAACTCACAGTTCAGAGCTACTAGCAGTTTAGAGCTTTGCATTGGAGGTAATTCCAGGTTGCAGCCTTTGGCAGGATTTTGCTAGTTAAGGGCTTTGGTTATGCTGGCTGTCCAGACCCAAGAAAACTTCTGTAGTCTGTAGTCAGCATCTCTATGGCATGAGATGGAGGGAGAGGGGACCAGAGTACAGGGTTAGGGTTTGATGTAGGCCTATGTCATGTGTTTGGGTCTGATAATTTAGCCTAACTTCCAGTAGCACAGAGTTCTGAGTGAGCTCAGGGTCAGTGAGCATCAGCACCTGAATTTGTTTTACTTTAATTTTAACCTTCTTTTGGAATCTTGGTGTCCTAGACCATGGAAACACTAGAAGCTTCTTTATCTTTGATGCATGATATCTGTTTCGGGGAGGCTTGATAGGTTGTGGGAATCAGAGAACATATCTAATCTGCGGTCTTGCTATCATGTGCCCTGGAAGTCCCTATTTTGTTTATTATTTAGACTTAAGAAAGTAATGGGGAAATTAATAATGCAGATTATATGTAAAAGTCTGACATATGTACCCTCCCCCCTGGAGATCCAGTTGTTAAACATTCTCCAGCACATCACTATATATGAATTCTAGAAAAATCAATTATAAATAAGTCTAATTGATGTAAACTTCATTAACAATAAGGGAAGAAACCAGGACATCTGTTTTGTCTTGATGGCTATAAAATAACATTATTATATACTTAAATTGTATTTCAAGTTTGCTTAATGAGCTTTAGTTTTTTTGTATAAAATATTCAGTATAACTCTAAGATAAGTTAACTTTGGGGCGGCTAGGTGGTGCAGTGAGTAGAGCGTCGGCCCTGGAGTCAGAAGGATCTGAGTTTGGATCCGGCCTCAGACACTTAACGCACACACAACGAAAAAATCTAGCCATGTGACCTTGGGCAAGTTACTTAACCCCAATTGCCCTCCAAAAAGCAAAAAAAAAAAAAAAAAAAGATAAGTTAACTTTGTGATTGTCAAGTTTTCAACAAATTACCTTCATTCTATTTTGGAAGGTCTAAGACATCTGAAACGGGTTAGAATCTGATTTCATCTTCCCATCTTTTATGACCCCATACTATTCAATTTCCATGCATGTCCTTGCTACTATCTGTCTTATTCTTCTTGACTCTAACAGGCATACCTAGGATCACTGTATAGAGGCTTCCAAGAGGGAGATTTGGGGTTGATAGAATAATTGCCTAACATTTATACTTTCGAAAAAGTGAAAATTATACTTGTCAGATAGTAATGCCTTTACTCACTGGAGATCTCCAATAAGAGGCTGAATGTCTATGAATGAGGGATTTCATGGAGCAGCTTCTCATTCAGGAATAGGTAGCTATACTAGGTGGCCTCCAAAGATCCTGGAAAATGGATCCCTAAACTTTGCATGGTTTGCATTTTCTGTTTCCCACATTGTCATTTTTCTACTTCATGATCAAAAATATTTAATGGAATCAGAGAATATTAGGGTAGGAATGGGTGTTAGAGAGCACCTAATCAAATATCATCATTTCACAAATGAGAACAGTAAATTTCAGAGAAATGAGGTAACTTTTCAAAGCTAACACAGTGATGAGGGCAGAACTGGAACCCAGGTCTCCTGATTCCTAGACAAGTGCCTTTCTCATGTCACTGGCAAGGAATACAGTACTGACAATGAATATGCATACTTTCTAGAAAGGAGAAATTGTAGGGTAAAGAAAAATACATACAATAACCAGACACATTACTTTGGGGAAAAATATTTTCAGTGGGAAGAAAAACAAAGAGAAAGAAACCAAACTTTCCTAGGAGAAAGAAATGTTTTTACAGTGGAGCAGCCTGTTTTAAACATTAGTGAAAAATCAGCTTCTTGGGAGCAGAGATGCCAACATATTCATCCATTTTCATGGCAAGATGAGAAAATGGCACATCAATTATTTGTCCTGACAAACTAATGAGAATAGGGAAAGGTACAATCTCATTACCAACTTAATCTTCTGGCTTTTCTTGGATGCAGTACAAGAGATTCTATCAATCCAAGAACAAAAAGATTATTTGGGGGCCAATTATCCTTGCCCATGTGCTCATGACATATAAAATGGGTCAATCACAAAGTCTGCACTTGTCCCAGAGCTCTGTGCAGCCAGTCATCAAGCAGCAGTGGGTAATTTGCTTCCTTAATGAGATTATTTGTCATGTTAGTATGGGTAGTTTCATTTGTTTCAGACCTATTATTTCATTTTGCCTATAGGACTACTAACTATCTTACCACAGAAATTGGCTGAACTCTAGCTGGCACTGTTAGGAGTTGCTTTATTTGAATTATGATTTGCTTCCTAGAATTCCAATCATATAATTTATATTCCCCCTTTTGAGAGGATCTCATCATTTGCATGTAAATTCTAATCCTGTGGACCCACCCATGTACAAATTCAAGTCTGTGTCCAGAGGTCCAGCAGCTTTCACCTCAGTAGATTAATTTACATTATAGGAAAACACCTGTGGATAGCAGAATGCGTTTGCCTCATCTAATTGCTTTACACCTTTTCTGTGACATTTAAAGAAGAGGATATAATTGTAACCCTCTCCCAGTGACTTTCTGCTTTAACTATGCCTTTAGTTAGGTAATAGATTTTCTTCTAAAAATTGCCAGCCAATCAACGTGTTGGCAAATTGTTTGGAGGAGCCATGGAAAAGCACTGGTGGGATCTTTTGCATGAAACAAAATTCTACCCATCATGAGGAGAACTGATTATGACTAATTGTGAAGGATGAACTAGGATCTCCTTGATGAGGGAACAAGAAAGAATTTGCTGTAATTTTAAAATGAATCATACCCTCATTCTTGAATAACTAAGATTGGTTATTCTTCTGAACTTGGTAGTTGTTTCCTCTCTCTGTAATCTGACACTACCAAGGCTCCTTGTGTTTTTATTCATCTTTCAAGAATATATTTTAAATTCCTAATGAAACTGGAAACTTCTAAGGGCAGAAATCATGCCTTATATCACTTTTGATTCCAGGCAATGTAGTGAAGTAAAAAGAGGGCTAGACTTGGATTCGGGGAGACTTGGACTAAAATCCTGTCTATCACTTGCTGGTTATATGACCATAGGCAAATTGTTTAGTCTACCTAAGCTCAGTAAAATGGGGATAATAACACCTATAAGATATGTGTGTGTGTGTGTGTGTGTGTGTGTGTATAAAATGTGTGTGTAACTGGTCCCCTAGTTTAATAGGCATAAGGACTCCCAGTAGGGAAATTCTTTTGAGCAATGCAGATCTCTACCTTCTCTGTAGCTTGGAGTCACAGTTAGTTGGTTGCTGTCCTTTGTTCTTGAAGAGCACCAAAATAACATCACTATATTAGGGTCAAGTTACAGTGTGTCCATCTGTGGTTGATCAAAGCAATACAAGCTCAGAATGTTCTACTACAAGTCGGGCACAAATAGTCCATGTGAACATTTGTTGTGGATTCTCTAAATCTGCATATCTCCTGTTTCCTTTGTTACTTCAATTCTGCTTCATTCACAGAAAGCTCTTAAGAGAGACTTTGAGAATGTCCTTGTATTGCTTCTTCTGACTACCATGTGAGTGCCTGCCCTGTGTGAGTTCTCTGTAAAATAGCGTTTTTGGCAGGCATACATTTTGCATTTGAACAATGTGCTAACTTCTCCCTGTCTCATTTTGTACAAGTCTTCCTAAGACTGACTTCTTCAGCACAGTATAACTATCTGGAGGATAGTCAGTGAAAATTTATGATGATGAGAGATATAGCATCATTTGGGAAGAGCAATCCAGTGTAGGTGGACCATAGAGCACGTATCGGGGAATAAGTGTAAGAAGATTGGAAAGGCAAGTAGTGGAAGGTTGGGAAGGGGTTTAAATTCCAAATGAAGCATTTTACATTTGATATTGGAGGTAAGTGGTAGATACTAAGGTTTATTAAGTTCAGCAGGAGAGAGGATGGGCACAAAATCAGACCTGAACTTTAGGAAAATTACTTTGTCAGCTGAATGGAGGATAGAAAGTAATAGACTTGATACAGTGAGATCAACTGGTGGACTCTTGAAATAGTACAGATATAAACTGATAAAGGCCCATACCAGGGAGGTGACTATGTGGGTAGAGAGAAGAGGACAAACACTATTTAGAACATATTTGAATATGTAGAGTGAATAACATATGAGGAATGGAAAGTGACACCAAGGCTGAAAGCCTGGGTAGCTGAGAGAATGGTGATGCCCTCAACAGTAATAGGAAAGTTGGGAAAAGTTTTTGGGGAAAGATAAAGCATTTTGTGTTTGGACATTCAAATAGCAGATGCCTATAGATGTCTAATCTGAAACATGAAAAAGGTCATGTAAGTCTGTAGCACAAAAGATAAACTAAGAATGGCAACAGATCTCAGAATCAGTTGCATAGATATAATAATAGGACCAATGGGAGCTAAGGAGATCAATATGTGAGAAGGTATAGAGAAAGAAGAAAGAGGGAAGACCCTAGGGAGACCAACGTTTAGTGGATATAACATGGAAGATGATCCAGCAAAGAGTTCTGAGGAGATGGTAAGAGAAGAAAGAAGATTCATGAAAATCTTGAGAGAGGAGACTATCTAGGAGGAGAGGATAAGTAACAGTACCAAAGGCTTCAGAGAGTTCAAGAAAGATAAGGATTTAGAAAAGGCCATTAGAGGGGCAGCTAGGTAGCACAGTGAATAGAGCACTAGCCCTGGAATCAGGAGGACCTGAGTTCAAATCCAGCCTCAGACACTTAACACAAAAATTAGCCATGTGACCTTGGGCAAATCACTTAACCCCAATTGCCCTCCAAAAGACAAGAAAAAAAGAAAAGGCCATTAGATTTGGCAATTAACAGATCTAGTGTAGCGTTGGAAAGAGCAGCACAATAATTTTTTTTGAACGTAGTTGAAATAAAAATGTAGTATATCTCCGTTTCATTGGGCAAGTCTTTGGAGGGTATATTAAGTGCCTCCCAAAAGAATCAGAAATCATTAAAAGGCATAGAAGACTACTGATCTACACCAGAGAGGAAAGTTCCCTAAAACCATCAGTGAAAGTTGCTTGTACATATCTCATAAGAATTAGTCATTTTTAAGCTCCATAAGAGCAGGGACTATGCCTCATATAAAGGTTGTACCTTTTCTACTGCCATGACAATGTTTTCATACCATAGGTGTTTATATAGTTGTTGAATGAGTCTCCCTATCTACCCATCACCTGAGGAATTATGGATGGCCAGTACACCTGTACCCTCTCCAGTCTCCCAAGGGATGAAAAATAGAGTAATATTGGACAAATAGGTGTCACTCCAAAGACAGAAATCTCTTTTGTGCATTTAATCACTTGCTAATGGGAATAACATTACCATTCTGTAAAATGATTCCAAAGGGTTGGATCTACTATATGGTTTTATTATTTATTTATTTGCTTTTTGGAGGGAGGAGGGAAGGGCAATTGGGGTTAAGTGATTTTCCCAAGGCCATACAGCTAGTAAGTGTTAAGTATCTGAGGCTGGATTTGATCTCAGGTCCTCCTGACTCCAGGTCAAGTGTTCTATTCACTGCGCTACCTAGCCAGCCCTATGTGGTTTTATTTTTATTGCTATTTTGAGCTATTTATCTTGTAACCATATATACTGGCACCAGAATTTATGTAGCCACATCTACATAGAATTCCTATTTCTTTTACTCTTATCAGAAATCTAATAGTGTCCCAGGTAGAAAAGAGGTCAAGTCAAATCAACAAGTATTTAGCTTCTTAAGAATATACTATGTGTCAGAAACCATGCTAAGAACACATCTGGAGTTTCTGGATATTTGATTTGAGAAAAATGACTCAAAGAGAATCATCTCTTTTTGCAGAGTTCATTCCAACCTAGAATTATCCCTTGATAGAATTTATATTGGTTGTATTGACTTTCTTCCACTCACTAATTTGCCAAATTGTTAATGCCCAAAATAAAGACAGGTCTTTGATGAAAAGAAAAGAAAAAACAAGATTTTATAAGGTTAAATATGATAAGCTTTCTTTGATTCATCTTATTGGCAACCTAAAAGAAATGAAGATTTTCAATTCAAAAAATAGCAAAATCAGAAATATATATGCATGTTTATATCACCAGCCCTTGAAAATCAGAAGTCATAGTCTCGTAGATATGTAAAGGGATGGAAATACAAAGGGACTTTAGACTTTATCAAGTTGCATAAGCTCATTTTATAGTTAAGGAAATTGAGGAAGAGAAAAATGAAATGACCAGCCCAAAGCCATATAGGTACAGTAGGGTGGTAGGTATGGGATTTGAATTTGGGCTCAGTGATTCAAAGTTCAACACTCCTTTGATTGCACTGAAATTGTCATAATTACTTTGATCTGGAAAAAGTCATTAGGAAAATCTTTAAGGAGGTAGCAGAAGTTAATGTTGCCTTAAAAGAAAGGCAGAATTTTGACTGGTCACAATTCAGGTGCTACAGAATGCACTAAAGCATGCTTTGAAATGCTGAGTCCATGTTTGTTTGTTTTGTTTTGTTTTGGCAAGGCAATCAGGATTATGTGACTTGCCCAGGGTCACAGAGCCAGTGTCAACTGTCTGAGGCTATATTTGAACTCAGGTCCTCCTGACTCCAGGACTGGGTGCTCTTCTATCGACTGCACCACCTAACTGCCCCTGAGTTTAGTCTTACAAGAGAATATAATACAGAAGAGTAATGAGAGAGAAAGCTATCTGGAAAAGTATCACAGTTACTAACTTTTCACTGGAAGAGACCTTAGAGGCCATTTAGTCTAAAAGAAAAATACCCTAAAAGAAAATACTCTCTTACTACACTATACTACACTACACTACACACACACACACACACACACACACACACACACACACACACACACACACTTAGACCATGGTTAACTAGTCTTTTATTGAAGTTTCTTCCCCAGGGAGGAAGAACCCAATGATAGTGCCATTGATTTTTTGGGGTAATTCTAAAAATCATTTTAAAAAAATCTTTTCTTTAAGCCTAAATCTGCTTCTTTGAAACTTAAGTACACTGGCCATAATTCTATAGAAAGGGTTAAGAAGAATGAGTTGAATTTCTATTCTCTATTCCATCTCTTAAAATACTTGAATACACATTTTTTACATTATTCCTAAGTCTTCTATCTCCAAGTTAACCATTCCCAATTCATTCACTGATTCTTGTGTGAAATATATTTGAGGCTCTTCACCATACTATTATGGGCACTATGTACACACTCCAACTTTTAAATATTCTCCCTAGTATGGGACCCCCAGATCTAAACACAGTATTCTAGTTTTGGTCTGTCCAAAGCAGTTCATGTCTATATAGTTCTAAGCATTACATCTATTTTATTGTCACCAAAGGCAGCATTAATTTTCTTGATCACAGTTAAACTTTCAAAATAGAAGATGGATATGAAAAAGTAAGACATGATTTCTTTTTCAGATTTTATAGAGGGGGTCAGACTATATGGCCTCTGAGAGCTCTTCAAGCTCTAAATCTACCATCCTATAACTAAGCTAGAATGAGCTTAGGAAATGTACGCTGGCACCAGGCTCAACAGAGGAAGTATGCATCATCAAAAGCTCAGCAGCTCCAGAGTCTCAAGAACTAGATTCAAATCTCTTCTTAGATCTGTTTGAACTTGACCTACAGGGTCCTTAGTTTTTCCATCTATAAAATGAAGGAATTTAACTAGATAATTGATGCTGTGGCTTTTTCCTCTCCATCTAGGCTCCTAAATGGTGATGTTGAACAAATGACTTTGGGAATGTTGCCACAAAGGGAGAGATTAATCTATGAAGGTATATTCCATATGTAAGTAATTTCTGCAGTTTACAGAATGGTGTATTTTGGGGGTAATAAAAGGTATTGTACAATGCATTAGACAAGATTGAAATTGGGAAGATGCTTATGATTTTCCTAAATGTCTTCAGTAAATAATTTTCCAAGGTTTGGGGGATTAATATATCTGATTCTTAGCCATTCTTCTTTTACTTTATTTTTTCCTTCTTCTCAAGTGTAGCTCGTTTTGGGGGTTAGGCTTGATGGTATGTCAAGGCTGGGAGGGAATAAAAAATCAAAGATAAAACATACTCAGAATAGTGCTTCTGGGCAGAGTCAGACCTCTGCAAAATCATAAAACAGATGAAGTTTATCTTTGGTAATTCCAGCAGAGCTGGGACTAGGAGTAGGCAAGGTAGGCAGTTGCCTAGGGTGCAATGCACAGAGGGGCATAATGATGGACACTTCTTAATATTACTTTTTATAAATGCACACATTTCTAGGCCAGAGAATTCCATTTTTCATGGCCTGTAGGTAATCATTTTGCGATGTCATTATGCATGAATTATTGTAAAAGCTTCCAGTGACTAGTTACACAGAAGAAATACAATCATCAAATGTGTGTGTGGGGGGGTGGGGATGTATGTGTATGTGCATATACAAATGTGAGCAGTTTTCAAGGTTAAAAAAGTAAAAGTTCTGTTAGCAAGGATCCTCCTTTCAGAAATTACATATCAATTTTCTGCAACAAAACAGTTCATAATTTTCCTGCATAGTCTCTGGTATTGGTATATGGAATATATTCCATAAATTCATATCCACCATGTAGTTAGGATATCCCAGGATCAGAGTCAGAGTTGGAAGGAGCCTTGGGCATCATTCAGTCCCCATCTGACTTCAAACTTGGAAAGATCCATTTTATTTCCCTAAATAGCCTTCTTCTATTTTAAAGTTTGAGGATGAGTATAACATTATACATTTGGGGGTCTGGGAAGTTTGTGGTGCTGTCAAGAAAGGTAATTGTGTGATAAGTTACATTAAGAATAAGGAGATGATAATATTAGAGTAAAACTAGAGTACTGTGCTCAGATGTCAGGGGGCCCTGTGATAACGTCTTCAGAGAAATAAAACAAATGTCTACACATTCACCTCATATTTCCCTCTACTTCAACTTGGAGATGACCCTCTCCTTAATACCACCTGCTCATAGACCTTGAAAGCCCTTTCTTGCCCCTAGGTCCTTCAAAGCACATTCTCAAAAAGTAGCCTGAGAGACTGATTCAAACTAAAATGTGAATGACTGATAAGGTAAAAGAAAATGTGCTCTCAGTGTTACCAATATAGCTCATCTCCTGGGGTATAATTTTATCATCATCTAGCCACTGAGGAGTTAGTCTGACTTTTCTGTGCTCCTTATATAATATTGCTTACCTAAGACTTCAAATCCTACTTTTGATAAGTAACCCTATTCCTCTTCCCCATCTTTTACTCCAACCCCAATCACTGCTATCAGTGGTTGGCAGAGGGGGAAAGTGGTTTTAGTTTCACTCCTTCAAAAGAAAGAAAATAATTTTCTTCTGTTTTCTATCCAACCCTCTGTTCTCTCCACAGTGACTGCACAGCCATAGTCCAATCAATCCCACTGACATTAATTTGACACTCATCAAGTACCTACTATATGCTAGATGCTAAAGAAGAACAAGAAAGGCCATATTGGTAATTTGTTTTAAAGAGTTAAGACTGAGATTTCATTCAAGGCTTCTCCTATTCTCCAGAAAACTTTATTTTAAATGTAGACCCTAAAAGTCAAATGTAACATCAAAAATTTCTGGAAAATATTTATTTTTCCAATTTAACAAAAAAAATCAATATCTACTTAGCTCTTGCTTTCATTTTTTATACTTTTCAGAGGAAAAGGCCCTTGAACATTATATTAGTGATGCAATGTTTATTTTTATTCATATCAACATATAGGTATACATTTTAGTTCAAGTGGAAAGTCTTCTTAATTATACTATAGTGTGAGAAGGTAAATCACATCCCAATTACTGACTGACATTTTCTTGAAGGTGCCCTTGTGCCTTCAATTGTGGATTCAGCTTTAGGTTTACACTAGCAGCCTAAGGAAAGATCAGTCTCTTTGGAATGGGAACTTACCCAGAACTAGAATGAGTTAATATTTTGCTAACCAGGGGAAAAATCAGAATTTAATTCTTCCACTTAAATTGAACCTCGGTGTTGCTATGGTCACTTTTAGGAGATATTCCCTAGAATAATTTCACATTCAGTTTCAATGGGATATGTTTTCATGGATTTATAAAGGAGCCTAAATGTCCCTTTATTAAAATAAAGTCTACGACAATTTCCAATGTTAACATTTGAGCAAATGATCCTTGGAGTGAACAAATTAAACACTGAAGTCACTGCCTTTCTTTTTTAACTGTGTTTATGTATTAAAAGGCCTATGAAGTTACAAATGCAATCTGGTTCTAAAGCTGAGTACAACCCTATTACAAGCTCTATAACACTAACTGTGTGGACCTTGGGTGGAAATGTCTTGCTAAAATTTATTTCCATTAAGCAAGAACGTTCCTGTATGTCTTCAGTAAATCATTTTTCCAAGGTTTGGGAGATTAAGGTGGTGCGGTGTATAGAGCACCAGTCCTGGAGTCAGGAGGACCTAAGTTCAAAACCAACCTCAGACACTTAACACTTACTAGTCATGTGACCTTTGGCAAGTCACTTAACCCCAATTGCCCTGCCTTCCTCCCTCCAAAAAAGAAAAATAAAAATAAAAGGGAAATGGCTTTAATCATTTTTATGGATGCCTTTTGTTTGCTTGCAGTTCAAAAATATTGTCAATACACTAAGATATGGAGCAAAAGATTGAATGAAATGAGGTAAAAACCATTAGAAGTAGAACTCCTCATAATCTCTCATAACTCCTCATAATCAGGTTCTTTACTTCATTTGAGGGAGTAGGACAAAGTGACCTTTTCTTGCATTGCTTGATCAAGAATTTAGAGTTTAAATGTGTTTATTTGAAAATATGGTACCAGAAAATGTAGAATTACATAAAATAATCCCTGACATTTATAGAGAAAGCTTTGAGATTCATGTAAAGCATTAAAGATATTCTTTGACATCAATTGTAGGAGGCAGGTGCAATATTTTTTTAACAAGAAAGGTAATTTATTTTTGAGAATCATTTAACATGAAATTATACAAATAAAATTTGTCTGAACACATATCCACATTTGCCATAATGCTGATGGCAAAAGGACTAAGCAAAAACAAGAAAACTAAATATCAGGGCTATATACAATTAGACACAGTTGTGTCATGTACACTTAAAGTCCTTTATAAAATAGTTACCTCAGATCAATAGAAGACCATTCTCCTTTCAATGCCATCATCCTGTAAGACAAGCTACTATAGTAATGGTGCTTTTTTTCTCCATGTCCTCCCTTAACATGGCTGGTAATTGTTTTGGAGATCACCACCCCCTCGGGATGCTTTGCCACATGTGCTTTGTTGACCTCAGCCATGACCATTAGTCCCAGCTCATTTGCCAGCTGCAGCGCCCCTTTGTCCTTTCTCTTCTTGCTGCCTGTATATCTCTTTGGGCTGGGCAACTTTGATTTCACCCTTCCCAGAACCAATCTGATGCTATCTGTTTTCTAATAATTTCTTTATTGGCTCTTCATCTGTATATGTGATAAAACAAAATCCTCTTCTTTCATTGTTTTTGTGTCCATAAGAAGTTCAATGTTCTCAATCTCTCTAAATGCTCCAAACTATTTTTTGATTTTTTCTTCAGATGTAACTGGGCTCAGTCCACAACGAATTCTTTTTTTGGGGGGAGTGCCCTTTAAAGCTTTAGCCCTTTGGAGATCCAACAACTTGCCATCCAGCTTGTGCTCTTTAAGTTCCAAGACCTTATGGAGACTGGCAGCATCTTTGAAAAGCAGAAATCTGAATCCCCTCAACCTTCCTGTGACAGGATCTGTTTTAATTTTACAGTATACAACCTCTCCAAAATGAGACAGGTATTCAATGAAATCTTCCTTGCTCATGTCTCAGCTTAGCCCTCCAATATACATTTTACCACCGTCCTACTGCTTCTTGATCACATTGATTTTGGAGCCCTTGGTGAACTCCTCCATGTTGCTATACTCCTTCATATCCTCCATGGCAGTGGGGCTGGCTGTCAGAGGCAGGTGGTATGGAGAGAGAGTCATAGAGCCAGTATGTTGTATGGAGACAGATTTAAAATGGTGGTGGAAAAGTGGCATGTGCTATTATTATTCTCATTTTACAGATGGGGGAACTAATATCCAAAGAGTCTCTCCGTGATTTGCCCAAGATTACAGAGCTCCTTAGCATCTAAGGCAAAGTTCAAGACCATTCTCACTCCATGCCCAGATCTCTGCACCTAACACACTGATTCTCCAATAAAGTTCTGGTTCAAGTGAGTTTTCCAAAATAAACTTATTTAAGTGAACTGTGGGTAGGATACTCCACATCCCTTTTGGCTTATTACTCTGAATTTATTTTCTTTTCTATATCTCTCTTCTTTCTGATAAAATTTCATATCAATTCAACAAAATTTTGGAGATGGAGTTTGTTAGGAGGAGACCTCTCGTGGAGCACTTGGTTAGCCAGATGGACAGTAGCCATCCCAAGTCATCTATAATTTCTAGGACTGAGAATTCTAAGTTTGTGAACATTTGTGACAAGTGTTTCCTTCTTCTCCTTCTCTGATCTCTCATATCTGATATTGATTCTGTCAGAGGCGATGGATAGGAGAGTATGGGGACTTTTCAGTTTCATCTGCTACTTCTAATGGAGTGGAACAGGAAACTGATGATGAAGGGAAAAGTGATTTCTAGTCTTCCCATCTTTCAAAATTCTACTTTTGTAAAGAAAAAAAAATAGGTCGTTGTCTCTTGCTGATGACTTTCGTCTTCTTCTTTTGTCTCTAAATGACCGGGAGTTATGCTGGATTTTGGCTTGTGGTCACGTGAGTGAGTTAGTGACCGTGCGCATTGCTTGCGCTAAATTTGTTTTTCATCTCTTGGCATGCTAGTAGGTTGAGAGTAAGGAATAGGTGCTATTTTGTAAGTAAACACTACAGTACTATTGAGATACATGCCTGTATTGATACCTTTGGGTAAAAAAAAAAAGAATCAAAAACTACAAACAGGTGAAACTATGTGCAAGAATCTAAAACTGAAAATTCAAACAATGATACCCAATACTTATTTAGTGTTGGAGACTTTTAAAGCACTTTGTCATCTATCTATATATCTATCCATCTATTTAGCCATTTACTCATCTGTCTGTCTCTCTCCTTCTCTGTATCTATTTATGTGTTATGTATCTATCCATCTGAAGGCAGTTAGATGGTACAGTGGATAGAGTGATGTGCGTGGAGTCAGGAGGATTCATTTTCGTGATTTTAAATCTGACCTCACACATTTACTAGTTGTGTGACCCTGGGCAAGTCCCTTAACCCTGCTTGCCTCAGTTTCTTTATCTTAAAAATGAGCTGGAGAAGGAAATGACAAACTAGTCTAGAATTTTTGCCAAGAAAATGACAAATGGGATCATAAAGAGTTGGACATGACTCAACAACATTTATCCATCTATCAGCTTTCCATCCATCTACCTATCATCCATCTATCTATCTATCTATCTATCTATCTATCTATCTATCTATCTCATTTGATCCTTACAGCAACCTTGTGAAGTAGTTTCTATCATAACTCTCCATCTTATAGATGGGAAAATTGAAGTTGAAGGATAATCTGTGCCCAGAGTCACAGAACTAGTAAGAGTCTGCAATAAAATTTGAACTCAGATTTTACTCCAGTGCTCTGTTTTTCATTCCAACCTTTAAAAAAGCACAATGAAAATGTTATCTCCATTTTAAATTTAGGAAGATAATACTTTTCCCCCTTTTCTAAGTGCTTTTGGAAACAAATCCTATTAGGCATCATGGTTTCTTCCAGGCATACATCTATGACTCAATATCCAAAACATGCCTCCACTAATGTGCTCCTCTGATACTTCATGGTGGCATGGAATTCATTCTTTGGTACTATGGGAAAATCATTTGATCTGTAATCAGAAGAACTGGATTTGGGTACTGGATCTGCAATCTCTTCCCTTGTGATCTTTGGCACTGTACTCCATTTCTCAGGGCTTAAGTTTTTCTCTTCTGCAAGGTAATAGTGTTGGATGAGATGACCAACCTTCAATCTATAATACTGGCATATGACATAGGGAAGATTTTATATAGGAAAATAATAGAAACAAGTAGGACTGGTTCAGTTTCATCTATAATCACAAATGATGTCTCACCCTGTCCTAAAAGATTCTGTGTATCACTTGAGAAGTTAATGGGGCATGTGAACCTGGACAGGTGAAGTAACCTAATCTGTACCTGTCTAAAGACCTACCTGTCTCTTTATGTTGCATGATGTCCTATGTAAGGGACCATCATGCATAGGCATTGTGATCCAGGTAGTAATGTCAGGAAATTCTCCTAAACCTAGGGACTTTTTAAAAAATTTACATTAGAATTTAAAAATTACATCCTTATTATCACTGGTTTCTAACTAAAACTGAGAATTTCCTTCAATGATAAGTGTAGGCTACAAATCACACTAATATTAGGCTTTATTAGAGTTTCAAAAGGGTCCAGGACAAGAAAAGGAAGGAAAGGTTAAGAATTCCTGCACACTTAGGGGCTCTATTTCATAGGGTTCATTCTAGGACTTGCCCCTAGTAAAGGAAATATGAACTTATCCCCAATTAAAAAACATATTTTGCTCCCATGTTATGGTTTTCAGTATCCTTCTGCACCCACAATTCATTACTGCGCCCTATTTGGGCTATATCTAGGTTCTTGAAAGGTAAAACAATGGACAGATACCTTCTCACCCCCAGACTCTCAGCAGGTCCAGAAAAAAACAGTAGATGACTTCTATGTCTATTATTCAAAAATGCCTAGATATGTTGAAAAGGGCTCATTACCAAGAAACTGGTTACTGGGGATTAATTGGTGTCAGTTTCAGCAACTCAGGAAAATTGTTTCTTATGGAGAAGTTGATTCTCAGTATGCAGTGGTGAAGAGTGTATCCTTAGGAATGAAATTACAGGTCCCTGAAGATCTGAAACAAGTGATGGAAAGTCTTTGAGTTAAATTAAATGAAGACCTTCCTGATCTTAGAAACTAACCTTTGAATTTCTGCATTTGATTTTCAAAGGATTTATAGTGTAGACTTATGGCACAACAGGTATTTCACCCCATTTGTGCTCCTTGCAAGTGGTCTAATCTACCACATAGATCACACTGAAAGGCTGCACAGATCTCCCTGTTAAATATTCTACCTCAGAGCCTTAGCCTTTTCTTCAAGTTGCTATTTGTTTTTATTGCATTTGTTCAACTTTGAGGGCAGGAGTTAATTTGGTTTTGTATTTGTATTTCCAGAATCAGGCACATAGTAGGCACTTAAATTCCTTTTAAATGAATAAACCATCCTACAATGCTCCTGACCTTCAATCAATCTATGAATGAGCCTGCTCAGAAATCAAGTTCCCCACCCCCTCCCATGGCATTCATTCACTTAAGGATGCTCTCTAAGGATTATTTTTTATCGCCATTCATGTGATAATTTAAAGTTTATAGAAAGCTTTGCATACATCAACTAATTTTAGCTTTGTAACAATACATGGGAGGGGGGGTACCACAAGTATCACTACTCCCATTTTACAGATAGAGAAACTGAGACTTAGAGAAATAAATCGACCTGTTTTATGTTCATATAACTAATAAGTATCAAATGTGGAATTTTAAAACAAGTCTTCCTGACAAAGTCTAGCAATTCATCTACTACATCTTGATGTTTTCATATGAAAGAACAAATCAGTAACAAAAAGTATCATGTGCTGAAATCCTGAATGCAAATGACGGGCAGTGGATATGAGCTTAGGTCTTATATCAGTAAACACAGGATATGAAAATTTTTCTCTGAGAAATAAAATCAAATATAACAGTTAGAAGGCAGTTTATTATAATGGAAAGGTCCCTGGAATGTGAGCAATACGGCACTGAGTCGTTTGAGGAAAGTCATCTGAACTCTATGGGCCTCATTTTATATGTCTGTAGCCAGGAGGTTGAAACAAACAACTCTAAGATACTTTCTAGGTCTAAAATTATATGACTCTTAAATTCCAGAAATGTATTCCATGATCTCATCAAGATTAAAAAAATAAAATCTTAGATAAAGGATCAGAAGGCCTCATGAATTTTAATGGTTTATTGAGAAAAAACAAGGACAAAAGACTATATTTTCTTTTAATAGCATTTTTGGAGAAGAAATATCAGATGCAATAAAAATCATTATCTTTTGGTTCTTAATTGCATTTGAGCAATTGAGGATGAAGAGCTTAAAGTTGTGAAATGCTAAACTGAAAATTCTTTCTGGAATATTTTTTCTTTTAGTTCATGGAAGTCCTTTGTTGCAATTCGGTACATTACTAAGGGCAAACTGGCAATATTGGAATCCTGGCCTTTCTATCTCCAAAATCAACCCTGTCCCCACTTATACCAGGTCACCTCTCATATGTGGTTAAGAAAGAAAAGCTGGAAGAGATTTAAAGAAGAAAGCTGGATGGCAAGAATTGGGTTTTTCAAAGATTATTTTTATAGTGGTATACAGGTTTGACAGAGAGGGATAGTCAAGAAAAAGGGTCCAGATGGCAGATTGTTTCAACAGTCTATCTAGGTTTCTTTTCTGTCCATAGAAAGTCAAAGTGTTTAAGTGATAATATTCAATGAGGGTGTTGAAACTATAGGTGGAAAGCTTATAGGCTCATAGCATTGCATAAGTAAAGTAGAGCCTTAAGATTATCTACTTCAACTGCCCTGGGCATCTGGGACCTATGGACGTAAAGTGACTTTCCCAAGGGTTCCCAGCTTATTAACTGCAGGGGAGAAACCCCCAGAATATTTCTCCACTATACCCCATACTTCTTCCTTTATCTCCAGGATGTTTGTAATATTATAAAAATCCTTCAGATCAATTTGTGATAAGGTACTCTTTATTCAGTTAGAGTGAGAGAATTATCCCCTAATTCACTTGACATTTGTCTTTGTAAGCCTCTTTATTTCTGATAACTCAATAAACTTGCTTTAAGGGGCTCTAGACATAGAAGAACAGAAGTTTGAGGATACAAACAATTTTCCCTAAGGTAATTCTAATGTCACATGGCATAGAGTTATCTGGTTATATGTAGAAATGTTGTTTTTCCAGATAGAATGTGAGTTCACTGAGGGACAGAGACTTTTTCTTTTGCCTCTTTGTGTCATCAGAACTAGCACAGTGTTTGGTCTACAGCAGGTATTTTTTAAATGCTTGATGACTGACTGGAAGGATCATAAAAAATCCCAATGTATTTTGTGACATTTCATTTTTATAATCATTAAGGAGAAGCATCTACATTAAGGACCTGCTCTAATGTCATCTGGTAGTACCAAAGTGACCATGGTTCCTCAAAATTATGACACCAGAACACCAACTATCATACCCCTCCCAAGCTGGAAAAGACTTTGGGACTGACCCTGGAGCTGACTTGGGATTCTGTCCTCAATGTACTCACATAGCTTAGTTCAGAGAAGTTCATCACCAAAATGGGGCCAATGTATTTTTCGGTCGCAGATACTCAGGAAGGTTATTGATGAGTAGAAACATGGCGATTTGTTTTTGGAAGGAATGCCTGAACTAAACAACAAACAAACCAAGCTAAACATGAGTAGCTAGATAAAGGGAAAGCATAAACAAAAACAAAACCATGACAGAACAAAAACCATCTATCTAGAACAACTAGAAAACTTATGGGCCAGGGAATATCCAGAATTCACCAGGAGTACAAATTCCTACACAGAGAACTCAATTGACCTTCAGAAGTCAAATCACTGGAGTAACGACTAATGAAAGTTCATTTGTAATCATGAAAAAAAGATTTTTAAATCCAATGCTCTTTATTGTCATGTTATTGCTGAAACTTGTTAGATTGACTTGTAAGGATTTTTTGTTTTAAGATATCCTCTTTCCATGGGAAATCCTCATAGAAATCTCAGAATCCTTTGGAAATGCCTCTAAAGCTATCTGGTCCAACCCAACACCTGAAAAAGAATTATTAGTACAACATTTCTAAAAACTGGCTTATCTAGTCTTTTCTTGAAGACCTCTCAAAATAGGAACTGATCGCCTGTTGAAGGGCCCATTCCATTTTTGGACAGCTCTGATTATTAGGAAGATTTTTCCCCCTGATATCACTAATAAATATGTCTCTACGCAAATTTCCTCATTCCTTATTCTAAGGCTTAGAAAAATAACTCTTTAACATAACAAAACTATAAATGACCTAAGGCAATTATGTTACTTCCCTAAAGCAGAGGTTTTCAACCTTTGTTGTGTGAGAATGTTTTCAGCGCATTAAAAAAAAATGCATATCGTTACAAATAAAATGAATTTTAAAAACCGTGTTGTACTTGTGTGTATACATTTATATAAATACATACATACCTACATATGCATACATACACACGTATATATGTATATGTATATAACATAATATTCATAGATCACAGATTAAGAACTGATAAAACCTTTTCTCTTTAGGCTAAATCTCTCTAATTGCTTTTACCTATGCTTATATAGCATGGATTTAAAACTTTTAAACATAGAGATTTTCCCTTGCTAAATATTTTCCAGCTTAATATTTTTTGGTGGTGGTTTGTTTGTTTGGAAACAATATTATTTTCTCTTACCCAGGCTAGAAGGGGCTATTGACTCTTCTTTCTGACCTAGGTGGCCCAAATATGCTAATGCAGAACTTGGTGCCTTATATGCTTTTGTATCTTGGAACTCCCAACTTCCAGAGAGCTGTCAGTCTTCACGTGTCATCTTGTCCAGCAGCAATGATTTTTTTAAATGTAATGTATTGAATTGAGCACTATGCTCCATGTGTGGATGTGATGGGAGTGGGGAATAGCAGAAATGTCACATCCTATTTCCTGGATATAATGTTTTCTTTTGTACCCTAAAAAGGTATTTGCTGTCTTTGCTGCAAAGAAACAAGAGAATTTATTCTTGTGGCACTAAAGTCATTGGAGTTATCTCATGTCTTATTCTCTGGCTAAAAAGTGATGTTGTCTTATTATTAGTTGACTAATAATTATGTAGTCCAGTAATCATCAAATGACTTTTTATTGATAGTTGCATGAGTATAAACTGTGAGTCTCTCTGGATCAATACAGTGAAACTGCTTATTTGAACCTTTCTTGTGAGTTAAAAGAAATGCATATTTCAATAACTTTAATGGAAAATTCTCAGACGTACTAAAACCAATGAACGTTGCTGAATGTTCCTAAGGAAGAATTTCACAGGAAAAGTGGCTTAATTAAATGCATCAGAAAGAAACATGACCTCAAAAGGAAGTGGTTTGCAAAGATAAATTATAACTAATGAAGGACCAATGTTCACCATAGGTATCTATACAATGTCAAGAAATTAGAAGAAGATCCAGAACATGTTGGGTGAAGCCTGTATGATAAATTCTTTTTTTTTTTTAATTTTAACAAATGCTTTATGAACTTCTGCTTTACATCATTCATTTCTGCCAGATTTTGAGTTACAATTTTTTCCCCTCTTTTCCCCTACCCACCACCCCAGAATAGCAGTCCCACAAGATATCATCTCATCCAATCTGCTCTCTCCCATATCTTCTCCCATACCTCCTTCGACTTTGCAATTAGGGCAAGGTGAATCTCTGTGCCTCAAAGCCAGCACATTTTATCCCCCAATTACATGCAAAATAGTATTAATAATAGTATTTATATACATTTGAAACATTTAATTTTAAAACTTCGAATTTCAAATCCATTCCCTTCCTCTGAGAGGATAAGCAATTCAGTATATGTTGTACATGTATATCTATGCAAACCATTACCACAGTAGATATATTGTAAAAGACTGCTTATATTTCCCTCCCACCCATCCCACCCCCCACATGGTCCATTCCCTACTTTGATCCTGTCCCTCTTTCAAAAGTGGGTACTTCCAACCTCCCCACCTCCCAGAATGCCCTACCCTCCATCATCCCCCTTCTCGTCCCCCTTCCCGCTACTCTCCTGCAGGGTGAGATATCCCATTTAGTGTATATGTCATTTTCTCCCTGAGCCAAATTCAATGAGAATATGTTTTTGCCTTTTTGCCTTCCTGTTCTTCCCCTCCCCTGCAACTACTTCCCCTTGCCTCTTCTACATGAGATAGTTTACACTATCCTGTCTCTCCCCATCTCCTCTTGCCACTTTCTTCTCTCACCTCTTAACTTAACCCCTTAAGTATCATCCCTTCCCACCAAATTTGACCTGTGCCCTCTATCCATGTATACCTGTAAACCATATATACACACATTCACATATGTATTCATATGCCCATATACCCTTCTTCAATTATTTTCATAATGAGGAAGGTTTCATCAGTCACAGCTATTGTTTTTCCATGTAGGAATGTAAATAGTTCAACTTTGATAGGTTCCTTTTGATTTCTTTTCCCTGAATACCTTCTCAAGCATCTCTTGCTTCTTGTATCTGAATGTCAAATTTTCTATTCAACTCTGGTTTTTTCCTCAAGAATGCTTCAAAGTCCTCTATTCCACTGAATGACCATATTTTCCCCTGAAACAAGATACTCAGTTTTGCTGGGTAGGTGATTCTTGGTTTTAATCCCAGCTCATCTGACCTCTGGAATATCATATTCCATGTCCTTCAATCCCTCAGTGTAGAAGCTGGCAGGTCCTATGCTATTCTGATTATGTTTCCACAATATTGAAATTGTTTCTTCCTGGCTGCTTGTAATATTTTCTCCTTGATCTGGGAATTCTGGAACCTGGCTATAATATTCCTAGGAGTTTTCTTTTTGGGATCTTTTTCAGGAGGTGATCTGTGGATTCTTTCAACCTCTATTTCCCCCTCTGGTCTAAAACATCAGGGCAATTTTCCTTGAGAATTTCTTGAAGGGTGATTTCTAGGTTCTTTCTTTGATCATGGCTTTCAGGTAGCCCAATAATTTTTAAATTATCTCTCCTGGATCTATTTTCTAGGTCAGTGGTTTTTCCCATGAGATATTTCACATTGCCTTCTATTCTTTCATTTGTTTAGATCTGTTTAACAGCATCTTGATTTCTCATAAAGTCACTAGCTTCCATTTGCTCCAGTCTAACTCTGAAGGAATGAATCTCCTCAGTGAGCTTTTGAGATTCTTTTTCAAATTCGACTTTTTAAGGCATTCTTCTCCTCTTTGCCCTTTTGAGCCTCCTTTGCCATTTTAGTTAGTCTATTTTTTAATGTGTTATTTTCCTTAGTCAGGCTATTGACTTTCATTTCATACTTTTCCTGCATCCTTCTCATTTCTCTTCCCAATTTTTCCTCCACTCATCTTATTTGGTTTTTAAAATCCTTCTTAAGGTCCTCTATGGTCTGTAACCTGCTCATATTTTTATTTAGGGCTTTTGGTGCAGGAATTCTGACCTCACAGACCTTCTCCTGTTCCATGCTTCGATCCTCTTTGCCCCCAAAATAGGAGTCTAATGTTGCATGTTTTTGTTTATTTTGTTTCCTTTGCCTAGGCATGTTGCCACTTAATTACTTGATTTTGGGGCTTGCTGCCACGGTAGGACTCTGCCACCAGACAGGGGAGCTTCTGTCCCAAACATGGGGTCTTCACAACTTCTGGAGGTATTACTTGGGTGGCCTCTGTAAAGCCTCCACACACTCTGGCAAGTTGGATACCCACCCCAGACCTCCCCCCCAGAACACAATCCAAATCTAAGCAGGTTAAAGCAAGAGCAATTAACCCCCAGACTGATTGCTGGATCTCCCTACAGTTCTCAGACCAGGAGCTGAAGCTGCAACTGAAGCTGCAAAATGGCATCTGTGCTGTGGCTCCTCAGCTGCTTCTTGCCCCCAAGGGAAGAAGCTGACAAGTTTCCCAAGTACTGGTCCCAAAGGCCATAGGGCACTAACCTCTCATTTTGTCCTAGGCATATATGCGTTGATAATTCTGGAATCACCACAGCTGCTGGTGCTCTGGGGTCCCTCCAGCCAGCTGCTGGCCCGGCTGCCCTGGGGCTAAAACCATGGCTCAAGCAGGCCTGGGCTTGGCTCCCTGCGTGCTGCGCTGGCCACTCCCTGCAGGGCTGCTGGGTTGTCCTCAGCGGGAGGTTAGCTTCTTTGTGTCATTCTGTGGTTGCTGGAGCTCCAGAAGTTGTTCAGAGTCCACTTTTTACATAGTTTGGAAGTGGTGTGGGGCAGAGCACCTTGGAAGTGCTGTTTCTACTCCACCATCTTGGCTCCGCCCCCCAGTATGATAAATTTTCAAGAAGTTATGAGGAAAACCAAAGTTTTATGGGATGAGACAATGTTGATAGAATACTATATGCATTAGTGAAATAACAAGATGAAATAGATGGAGTTTTTAAGGTAGAAAGTTAGTGAATAATAGTATATAAAGAATTTCTAACTTGGCAAGGAAAGATTACACAGAAGATCAGCATTTTCAGGAATTTTCAAAATCATTTGTTTTTATAATCTGATGTCATGAAATTTTCATTCTGGTTCTGTTCACTTCACTCTGTATTAGTCTATACATGTCTTCCCAGGTTTTTCTGAAAATGTAAGGGTCAATAATCTTAATGGTCCAGCTCTGTAATCTTACTTTGCAAGACCATGAAAAAGGCTATTTGTTGAGAACATCAAGGAATTCTCATTTGTTTTTATGTCCATCTGTAAATTTTACTTAGCATGCTGATGAAAATCTTTCTTTTATCATGGTGATCACTTAAACTTTACCTTAGGGAGTTAGTATTAGATTTAATATAACTTCATCTCAAACTGCAGACCTTGGAGGTTCATAGGATTCTAGGATTTAGAGACAGAAAGACCCTCAGAGGTCATGTGGTCATACCTCTCCTTTAAAGATTAGAGAATCAAGTTCCATGAAATTAAATGGTTTCCCCAAAGTAACACAGGAAGTAGTCTACAGTGGTATGATTTGAACTCAGGTCCTTTGATTCCAGAACCAGTGGCCTTTGCAGTGTATCATATTAGCTAAATAAGTAACAATGATCTTTTCCTTCTTCATCCTCTCCCTAAATAAATTATATTTCCTGAGTATTAGGAATATCTGAGGATTAGAAAAAGTGTGGTTCCCCACCATCAGTTAAGTTATTAACTAGCTGAGATTATTGACAAATTTGGGTTATTTATATAATTCTTGCCCCTTCCCAGGGTACTTAATAGAGATGATTTGTAATGGTTTTTGTTCGCTACTGAACAACAACAACAAAATGTTCCCTTAGGTAGGAGTCTTTCTTCCTAGCAGCCAGTGGCAAGGGAGAAAAGTAAGAAGGAGCCTTCCTGAATTTCTCTAGGATAAGATAAAGAACACCTCCTCTCCCTTTATGGAATTGGGGATCAATTCCATTTTGACAATAAAAAAGAAGCTAGCACTTCTAAACTTGTCTCATCAAGAAGAGATTTTTATCACAGCAATAAATCATTGTAATGTATTGGGCTAATAAGAATTGGTGTTATAATGTATTTATATCAGATTCATTGGAGGAAATACTCTCATGGTGAAATTTTATGGCCACACAAAGTAGAATTAAAAAAAAAAACTATTACTGTGATTTATAAAATTCTGCATTACCAGATAGAAAAATTTCAGGAACTTATCACTAACTGATATAAACATTTTAACACTAGGAAGTCTTTTTTCAGGTCTAATGTGAAACTACTAATTAGAACATTTTTATAACCATTATTTTCATCATGATAAGCATCATAGAACACCATAATCTCCAAAGAATCAGAATCATGGGTAAGAAAGAAAAAAATGGAGAGATGATTGGTGGGTGTCACATTATTAGTGATGAGTTATGCACATAAAGTGGCATTGTACAAAAATGTTTTACCAAATGCAGATGATTAAAGAAGGTGGTAGGGTTTCAGGGGGCCATCCATTTAGAAAGAAGGAAACTTAGAGGTTATTTAGTCAAATCCAGGGGTCGAGAACCCGTGGCCTTGAGGCCACATGTGGCCTTCTATGTCCTTGGATGCAGCCTTTTGACCAAGTTTTACAGAATAGATGATTTTATTAAGGGAGTTTGTTCTGTGAAGTTTGGGTCCAGTCAAAGGGCAACACTTGATGGCTTAGAAGACCACATGTGGCCTCAAGGCCACAGGTCCTCCATCCTTATTCTAATATAATTTTGCATATGAAAAAATTGATCCAAAGATAAATCATGTACTTTACCCAAGGTGACAAAAGCTCAGGAATCATAGTCCTGGAAGTAATCTAAGAAACTATCTGGCAAAAATCAGAGTTCCTAATTCAAACCAGGAGCCTGTGATACCCAATCGAGAGCTCTTCTCCCACGTACCCTAGTTAGCATTTGTCAGCATTACTATAACAAGTGTACATAGGAAATATTCAGATACTCAAAAGTTGATATCTATCCTATTGGGTGGATCAGGGTTTAAGTTAGGACATGAACCAGAAGGATAAGATGCTCTTTGGCTGCAACCTGTCCTGTTGGAGGGAGTTACCTCTTCAAAGAAATTTGCACCAACTGAACTAGACACACTTTTTGCCTTTCTCTTCAAAGAACTTTAGCTTTCTAAAAAGCTGTAGCGTTTTATTACATCAAAATGCTCTGAGGAAAATCTGTTTTGTAAATTATAAAGTGAAATCTAAATGTGAAACATTCTAAACTGTTCAACAAATTCCTAGATTGAGGCCATAGGTGGTGCAGTGAAACCGAGCCTAATATCAGGAACCTAGGTGGTTCAGCGGAGAGAGTGCTGGGTAAACTAGCCTCAGACACTTACTAGTTTTGTAATCCTGGGCAAGTCACTTACTCCTGTTTGTCTCAGTTTCCTCATATAGAAAACCACTCCAAATGGGGTTGAAAAGAGCCAGAGACAACTGTAAATGACTGAATAAGAACAAAAACAATAATAACAACACATGCTGCTTATAGAATACAGGTATGTCTGTCACTCTGATCCCTAGATCTGAGTGGACTCCAGAATCTTGGGGCCTTTGGCTAGAACTTAAAAGGGATTCATGGGAAAATTAGACTGAATAAAAGAAAACAAAAAGAGAAGCCTTTTTATGTGGTATATTCAAAGAAGTCTGTAGGACTTACTTGGTAGGACCAAATGAAGCATGGAGTGGTACCTCCAATGATACCATGTAGACTTTGTTGAAGATGCTAAATTAAGGGGAATGGGAGCAGACACAACAGGAAAAGAGATTAAGGAAACGTATGCCTTTGAATCCATGACTGATTCCTCCAAAATTAATATAGCACATCACTCTTCTATGCTGGGACCAGGACTAGACCAAGGAAGGCATGCAAAGGATCCAAATACAGAGGCAGTCAGGTACCTCTGGCACAGTGCTGTTCAGAAGATGATAGGAGGAAGAACCCTGGTTTGTTAAAAAAAAGAAAATCCTCCTCTGAAGTTTACTAACTTTGTAACTTTGAACAAGTCCCTTAATGACATTGGGCTTCAGATTCTTTAAATGTGAAATGAAGGGATTGATAGGTAGCATTAGATGTGCCTTCTATCTCAATCTATGATATTAGGACCCCACGGTGGTCTTACAAAGGATTTACCCAGGACTTGACCCATTTTTACACAAAGGTTTCTCCAGTTAAAATATTAAAACTCCTGAGTCCATCTTCATAACAATTCAGGTCAGTCCCTACATCAAGGTATTTTCAGGAGTTCTATAACATAGATGGGATCTTGCTGAGGTGGGTATGATTAGTTCCGCTACCTCTGAAGCCAATGGTAGAGGAACACAAATCTTCTTGGCAATGGGAAGTTTCTAGACTGGAATATTCAAGCCATAGGCTTGGAGGGAGGGTGACATTCTAGAAATGGGACAGTAAAGGACAGAAGGTATATGAAGAAGGAAGCTGGAGAATAGGTAGGATATAAACAATTTATAAAGAGAGAAGTAAGTGCCCAGCTACTATTACAGAAATAAGAAGAGGTAACATTTTTATGAAGCTTTAAAGTTTACAAAGCATTTTATCTTTTACTTTATACATTATCTCTCTTCATCCAACAACACTGTGAATTAGATGCTACTCTACTTATCACCATTGCAGGAAAGCTGAGACTAAGAGATTAATTGGGCTGCCAGGGATCATAGGCTCAGAGATTTGGAACAGGAAAGGACCACAAAAGTCACATTGTCGTCTCTCTTATTTTGAAAATGGTGAAAATGAAGGTCAAAGGAATAAAGTATCTCAATATTATATACACAGTAAGTGGCATAACAAGAACTTGAACCCTGACTTAACGCATCCAAATTCAACACTACTTCCACAGCACCATTTAAAGCATTTTTTAAAACATTGTACAAACAATTATTTAGAATTGTGAGTAACTTAAAAGAAACACACATATTAATTGGGTTACCTTGGCATTCTTACAATTGGTAATTCTTCTTGGTCTTATGGTTGGCAAAAAAACAATGTTCAAGGGGATTTTATAAGTCAAAAAATGAAAATTCAATGACTGGTAAGCCACAGAAAGCAATTCAAACTAACACTGACAGGATTAGGTGGACAATTAGGTGGCAGATTTCTGATATTGGGCTTCGGGAGCCATTCCACCCCCTATAATCAAAGTCCTAAGCTACTTTCTGAGGTCAAATGAACACAACCAAACCTAGTGGCAGTCATTTATTTTCTTCTCAGTTCCATCTAATCTTGTATAATTTCTCTACTTCTATATGGATTAATGATATAGTGGAAGACTGGCAAATGATTAGACTAGATAAAGAGAAGGAGGGAGATCATTTTTTGAGAAATAGCACAATTAGAGTCCTTCATCTCTTAAAGCCAGATGTTTGCACAACCTCTTTTCAATCCTTCATTTTCTTCTCGACAAGTTCTTATGGGTCGTACTCTTTGTCACCATAGATCCAAAGGATATGGCAATTTCCTTGCTAGTGAACAAACAATGCCTCTCTTAACCAATCTGTTCCTTTTGGTTCTTCAACACCAATTGAAAGCTCACCTACCCTCAAAAGGTTCATTCAAATTTATTCTTAATGCTTCAGTAACATGCAATATATTGAGCTTATCGTTTTCCAACAATATGTGAGTATATGTATTGTTGTTATTATTATTATTGACAAACAAACATGTTCAGTTTGCTTTCCATAATGACTGGACCAATGAGTCATCTCCCAAATAAAAGGGGGACTCAAGATGCAGAATGAGACATAACATTTTTGTTCATCAACAATATGGGAATTTGGTTGTGTGACTATGCAGATTACTATATTTATTTCTTTTTTCCTCAATTGTGGGGAAGTGAATGATAGAGAAAATAAATGACTGTTAATTGAAAGAAATAAATCATGTTTTAAGTTTTACTTCTCTTACACACAAATTAAAAAAAATTATTTTTGTCCCACCACACAATCAAGTTATCAGTTTCTGTTTTTCTTCTCTGTATGCTGCTAAGATTCTAGAGAGTTGTCAGTATGTATAAATCCTGGAGCTAAAATAAAATTTCCTGCCTTATGGAAGATAGTTTGAAGGTTGAAGTGGAGGGAGAGGACAGAGAAAAGAGAATGTATACTGTTAGCAAAATGAAATTTGAGGAACAAAAGAGCATAAGCTAGTAGGAAGTCAGGAAATGCTTCTTGTAAATAAGGGGAGCATCCCTGGGTCTTTTAAGGAAGAGAAATTCTCAGAGGCAGAGGTGAGATAGGAATGCATACCAAGAATTAAGGACATATGTCAAGGCATAGGAATCAGGAGATGGGACAATGAGGTGAAGGAGTTGTTCCAAATGAGAGATATAATCTGAGTAAAGGCATAGTGGTAGAAAGTATCTTTTTAAAGACTGCTACACTATTGCTTGCTATATTTGATGGAATTGATTGACCTTTTTCTTTAATTTTAACTATTCCCCTTGTCCTGTCTTCAAAGAAGCATTCAATTTATTTATAAAATTATGAAGTATGCAATTATTGAGCATGGTGGGGTTTTAAATTAATGTTCCAGGAACAGCTCAGGTCTTTAATGGGGAATAATGAAAATGTAGGAGTAGTAGTGTATTGAAAGGCAAAAAGACCCAAATGATCTTGTGTTTCATTGCAGTGAGAGCAGCCTTGAGAGTGTTGCAGATTTTGATTTATTTATTTTGAAAAGTGTTTGGAACTTCCTTGAAATGGTTCTGCTTCAAGAAACAATCAATGGTACTGGACAAGACAGAATGGAATGATGAATAGCTCTCCAGACCCCCATGATGATGGTGTTCAAACATGCAAGTGCTTGTGGATTACTTTGAAGGTAGCTACTTAACTGAGAAAGGAGCAAATAAAGACACAAAATCATTGATGAAGAAAAACAATCACAATAGTTCTGAACTAGAAAGCAACTAGAAGAATTCAGAAGCCATGACTGTTTATCAATCAATCAAGTATTGATCAGGTACCTCCTATGTGCCAGGCATTGTGTTAGGCCCTAGGATCCCAACACAAAGAATAAAAGAATCACTTCTCTAAAGAAGCTAATATAATTAGATTTTACCATACTGCTGCTAGAGCACATACCAATCCCTCTCCAAAAATCACTGTACAATTATTTTGTATGTGTATATACACTTACACATATATGGGAACATGTGGAAATGTGCATGTATAAAGTTATTCATATTAACATATAAATATTTGTACACATGTATGTAAATATACACGTGTATATATGCATGTGTTTATGTGCACATCTGTGGTATGTGCTATCTCATTAAGTAGAATATGAGCTCCCAGAATTCAGGAAAACTTTTGTTTTGTTTTTTTTTCTTCCTTCTTTTTAATCTTTATAGTCCCAGTGCTTCGCAAAGTGCCCGTCATCTGGAATTTCTGTAATAAATGTTTATTGAGTGATTAATTCACAAATACGGAGTAGAGAAGTGATGGAAAGAATACTGAAATAATATACACATGATGTAGAAGATAAAAGAATGCTTAACTTGAATCTACTGGACCTAGTTCAAATCCTGAAACTGCTACTTACAACCTGTGTAACACTGGACAAGTTACATAAATGCCTTGAGCCTCACTTTCCTCGTCTATAACACGGAGGATGATGGGATAATCTCTGGGGTCTCAGATTATCTCAGAGATCCCTTCTAGCCCCAGTCTGGGCTGCAGCTAGATGCCACACCAGGTAAGATCACTGACTTGGATTTAGGGAGACCTGAGTTTAATTCTGCTCCAGAAACCTCCTTAGATGAAAGACCATGGCCAAGTCACTTAACTACTCTCAGACTCAGTTTTCTCATCTATAAAATGGGAGGAAACTTTGAGCACCTAAAAAGCTGCATACTTTTCTTGATGTGATGTGTTCTAATATCTGTTAAAACATAAAGCAGTTTGATAGAGCAAAGCCCAGTCCTCTTATAGGAAGTCCTTTTTTATTGTCCTTAATACTAATGCTTCTCCTTTGTTGATTATCTCCAATTTATCCCATCTACATCTTCTTTATGCTTAGTCCTTTACATGCCATCTCCCTGATTAGACTCTGAGTTCTGTGAGGGGAGATATTGTAGTACATCTTTCTCTATATTCCCAGCACATAACATAGTGACATAGCACAGAGTAGGTACTTAATCATTGACTGACAAATATGAAATGACTTAATTAGGAGCATTGGAGGGAAAAAAAAAACCTCTTTAATGACCTCAACAAGGTTTCAATATTCATTTCCCAGCTGAAGGTACTAGTAGTAGTATGAGCACGACTTAGTCATGCTACTGAATTCTGTTCTAATCCTCTTGTAAGGAACATGGTGATCTTTTTACATTTAGTATTCCTCTCTGTGTAGGGATAAACCACCAGCACTATCCTTGATCTTGTTACCCCACCTTCTGAGTATGAGAGCAGCCCCAAGATGAATATGTCCATTTTCTACGGGTGACCTTACCAGGCAGGTGCACTGGACATAGAGTAAGTCTTGCTCACCCCTCAGTGAGCTTTGCTGGCATTTTCTGTCTGACCTTGCTGAGCTGTGCACCCTGAACCAGCCCACCAGCTTTGCAGTCAACTCTTCCTACAAAACATCCTTCTTCTTTGCCCCACCTATTCCTGGACAAGGCTGTCCATTCTCTATGGTAAACCCCCCCTCCCCCTGAACCTCCTCTTTTTTGGTTTTCAAGCCTCTATTGCACCTCTCTCTTCTAGACTGTGGCCTTCCTTGCCCTGTGTACTGCAGTGCCTTAGCACTAGGGTTTGATTTTCCACCTAAGAAAACTTTTCTGCTTTTAACTCAGCTCATACGCCTCTGCAATTGGAGGGGTGGGCTTTGCCTAATCAACATGAGGTTACCTTATATTGTTGGCTGCAAATATAAGTAGTAGCCAAAGCATGTGAGAATTGGAGGGCCCACTTTCCCTATTTAGGGCAGCTAGGTGGTGCCATAGGGCACTGAGTACCAGGGCTGGAGTCAGGAAAACTCATTTTCCTGAGTTCAAATCTGGCCTCAGATACTTACTGTGTGACCCCAGCAGGCAAGTCCCTTAATCCTGTTTGCCTCAGTTTCCCCATCTGTAAAATGAGCTACAGAAGGGAAAGGCAAATCACTTCATTATCTCTGCCAAGAAAAGCCCAAATGGGGTCACAAAGGGTCAAGCACAACTGAAATGACTAAAGCCTTCCCTATTCAGAAGTCAGGCTTCCCCTTTCAATGAACACATAATGCTTAGGTGAAGCCCAGGTGTTAGTGCTAATTCCCAATGGTGGGGCCTCAGCTGAGTGGCTGCTTTTCGCCTCTATATTAATTTAATAACTCCCATTGAATTTTAGATGACTTTAATCATGATTTTCTTAACATTTTCTTACATTGTTATTTTCCTTAATCACAGCAAGCAAAGTAACAGCTGAGTAGGGTGTAGTCTGTTTGTCTGTTTTATGGGGGGACGCGGAGGTGGAGAGGAGAGGTAGTGTTGAATAAGGTTTATTCAAGCTTGTTGCCATGTATTTCTGGATCTCATGAAAAGGCTTAAATGAAGCCATAAGCAGAGGGCCTTACAATAATGAGAACAACTCTGTGTCAAAGCTTTAGATTACATGAAAGCCGCACAAATCACAATGGTGTGGGCAGCAGGAGCAGCCAAAATAATGATCGTCCCCCACCAGGGTATTGGCAGAGATGGATGCTTTTCTCCTATAAGGTGAAAATGCTGAATTATTCACACAGCTGTGCAGTGCTTACAATCAAAGCACTAAAAAAAAGAGATTGGATAATGGAAATAAAAATAATAAATGGGGGCTATTACTCACCTAACTCATTAGCAATCACTGTACCTGAGGAGAGCAGAACAACAAAGTATAGCAGGGGACATTCAGAGGTCTCTTCATTCCTCTTTTAATTAATCTTTTTAGCATTGAAATTGGTGATTCCAGACCATCCTTCCCCCACACCATACCTGATACTCTTACTGCTTAGCAGAAATTCTTTGGCAGCTGCCAACTGTGTTCACAATGAAAGGGAAATATTTTCTTTCTTTGACGCATTTGCCCTGCTTTTAAAAATCAAGAATTATATTAAATTTAAAGTATTGTCCACTCTCACCAAGTGAAATCATGGGAAAAATTCTATGCAATTTGTCCAAATAAGCATTTTAAATGAAGTGTGATATTTGCTGAAATAGATGGCAAAAATGGGAGCACAAGATTCCATCGCAGGTATACAGGTGACACATAGTTGTGGGGCAAACTAGCTGCAAAAAGAGGGTGTCCACAGTGAAAGAGGAACATTGCTCTTGGAATCCTAAAGACCCAAGTTCAAATACCAATGAAGACATTAAATAATAGTTTCTGTATTCCTTCAAATTAAATCAAGTAAGTGACAATCTCTTTGACCCTCAGTTTGTAAAATGGGAATAACCATATCTTTGTTGTCATGAAGAACAAAGGATGTAAAGTATTTTGCAAAAGTTGCTGCTGATTTGTGTCCGACTCTTTGTGACCCCATGGACCATAGCAATGCACTGCTGCCCATAAGGACTTCTTGTAAAAAGAGGCGGGAGTGGTTTGCCATTTCCCTCTCTAGTGATTTAGACAGAGGTTAATTGACTTCCCCAGGGTCACACAGCTGGTGAGTGTCTGAGGCCATATTTGAACCCAGGTATTTCTGACTCCACATCCAGTGTTTTATTCACTGAACTTCTTATCTGCCTTTTGTGAGGTACAGAACACGAATAAATAAATAAGTAAACAAACAAACAAATAAATAGATAAATGAATGGATGGATGTCAAATGTCATTGCTATTGATAAGTACTTAAGAAGAACAAGAAAGGGATCTTTCAGGAGCTGCTAGGTGGCTCGTGAATAGAGCACTGGCCCTGGAGTCAGGAGGATCTGAGTTCAAATCTGGCCTCAGACACTTGACACACTTACTAGCTGTGTGACTTTGGGCAAGTCATTTAACCCTAAATGCCCTCCAAAAAAGAAAAAAAAAGGTGGGGGGAATCTTTGGGCTGGTAAAAGATCTTTCACTGAAAGTTAAGGATGGTCCTAAAATTCAAAATTCTGGTCCTAAAATTCAAAATTCTGGATATATTTTAAAATAGAGTACATAATTATATATTATACATAATTTATAACATGATAAATGTAATAAAATGCTCAATAGAATTTAAACTCATTAGGAGTAAATCTCTCCACTGCAAGTAGGCAATGGGGGCAACTGAATCAGAGGCAGCAGTTTCCGCAGTTCTCAGCCCACAGACAGTAAAAGGGTTGGAAAACTGCTCAGAAGGAGATTACAAAACACCTTTTGCTGCCACTGGGAGTAGAACTCTGTTGCACTGACCAAACATGGACCTGGGTGTCAATCTCACAACAAGTAGAAACATTGTCAGGAGTGAGGACCTTTCTTCCAGTTCCAGGGCAGAAAGGAGTGCTTGTGGTAAATCACAGACTAGAGCACAGGTCAGGAAAGTAGTGGCCATACCTTTATTTATATCATACCATCTTGGAAGACCTGAGAACTTGCAGACTTCCACAGTTATTCTGAAAACAGCAACCCATTTCTTCCCCCCCCCCACCCCACCCAAGAAAGAAAACTTGGAACAGTGCTTTATCCATTCTGGAACAGACACCAATTTTATTTTTTTTTTTATTTTTTTTTTTTAAAGCAACTGGGGTTAAGTAACTTGCTCAAGGTTACACGGCTAGTCATTATTTATGCGTGGGGGCTCATTTTCTGAGGCCGGATCTGATCTCGGGTCATCCCAACTCCGAGGCCGGCGCTCTTACTCACTTCGCCACCTAGCCGCCCCAAAATATATATTTTTAAAGTCAAATAAGAATGAGAGACAAAAACTAATGAAAGAAATAAGAGTGATACAAGGAAATTATGAAAAAAAAAAAGTAAACACATTCATAAAGGAGGCACAAAAACTACTGAAGAAAATAACAGCTTAAAAAGCAGAACTGGAGGGGCGGCTAGGTGGCGAAGTGAGTAAGAGCGCCGGCCTCCGAGTTGGGATGACCCGAGATCAGATCCGGCCTCAGAAAATGAGCACCCACACATAAATAATGACTAGCCGTGTAACCTTGAGCAAGTTACTTAACCCCAATTGCTTTAAAAAAAAAAAAAAGATTAATGAAAAAAAAAAAGCAGAACTGGCCAAATTGGGAGAGGGAAGCAGACGACATACAAAAATTAACTGAAGTAGGGGCAGCCCCGTGGCACAGTGAATAGAGTACTAGCCCAGAGTCAGGAGGACCTGAGTTCAAATCTGGCCTCAGGCACTCGACACTTATGGCCAAAGTGAAGATGCAGCATTGCCGTTTTCATCATGCTTTATTGCTAATGACTCCACCCTCTTCACTTTGGCCAAGATGACGCCAGGCTGTGAAATTTATTCTGATTCTGGGAACCATGCCTCTATGATCCATGGAATTCATAATAGCAGAGTGCCAAAGTATATATTTCACCATAATGATGTAAACCCCCCCCCCCCCCGAGAGTTGCTAAAGAAATCAGACCCGTCAGTCTCTAAGATAGTTGCATTTGAAATTGTTCACTCAATGGGAGGAGCAGTATGTCCACTGGAAGAGCTGTGTGACGTGGCCCATGAATATGTGGCAATTATCTTTGTGGATGAAGTCCATGCCGTGGGATTATATGGTGCTCAAGGAGGTGGGATAAGGGATCATGATGCACAAAACAGACATTATTTCTGGACCCCTTGGAACAGCCTTTGGTTGTGTTGGGGGGCTACATTGCCAACACAAGTTCTTTAATAGACACCATGTGATCCTATGCCGCCCACTTCATTTTCACAACTTCCCTGCCCCTAATGCTTCTGGCTGGTGCCCTCGAATTGGTTTGGTCTGAATCTTAAAGAGTGCAGAAGGTCGAGCCCTTCGCCAGCAACACCAGCGCAACGTCAAACTTATGAGGTAGATGCTAATGGATGCTGGTCTCCCCGTGGTTCACTGCCCCAGTCACATCATTCCAGTCCGGGTGGCAGATGCTGCTAAAAATACAGAGGTCTGTGATGAACTCATGAGCAAACATAATGGTCCAAGCCATCAACTACCCCACCGTCCCCCGGGGAGAAGAACTGCTCTGCATTGCGCCACCCCCTCACCACACCCCACAGATTATGAACTATTTCCTGAAGAATCTGCTGGATACTTGGAAATTTGTGGGGCTGGACCTGAAGCCTCACTCCTCAGCAGAGTGTAACTTCTGTAGAAGACCCCTACACTTTGAGGTCATGAGCGAGAGAGAAAGCCTACTTCCAGGGCATGATCAAACTGGTTTCTGTCAGTGCCTGAATCTGACCTCCATATCTCAGCCTGATGTTCCCCAGTCTCCTATCCGTGTAGTCTCTGTAGTCTTTACATATGAATTAACTTATCTGAAATTGAAAATAAATTCCTATTAGAGCAAAAACAAAACAAAACAAAACAACTTCTCTAGAACCAGAAAGTAAAATACAAATATAAAGAACCCACTGATCACCTCCTTAAAGAGACCCTAAAATGAAAATTCCCAGGAATATTATAGCCAAATTCCAGTGCTTCCAGGTCAAGGAAAAAACACTGTAAGCATCCAGAAAGAAATAACCTAAATATTGTGGAACCACAGTCAGGATCATACAGGATTTAGTGACTTTCATGTTAAAGGAGCAGATGGTTTAGAATATGATTTTTTTCTGGAGGACAAAGGCACTAGGATTACAACCAAGAATCACTTGCCCAGCAAAACTCAGTATAACTCTTCAGAGATAAAAAAACAAAAACAAAAAAACAGACATTTAATGAAACTGAGGACTTTCCATCATTCTTGATGAAAAGACCAAAAAGACCAAAATAAATTTGGCTTTCAGATATAAGACTCAAGAGCAGCACAAAAAGGTAAAAATGAAAGAAAAATCATAAGGGACTTGATATGGTTAAACTGTTTACATTCTTACAGAGGAAGATGTTACTTATTATTCCTAAGAACCTAATCATTATTAAGGCAGTTAGAAGGTATATAAATAGGCAGAGGACACAGGGATGAGTTGACTATAACAGGATGATATCCAAAAGAATAAAGGGGTGAGGAAAAAGGGATGCATTGGGTGGAGGCGAAAGGGAAAGGCAGAATGAGATAAATTATCTCACAAGAAAAACAAACCATGAATAAGTGTTTACAATAGAGGAAAAGGATGTATGTGATAGGCAACATTTAAACCTAACTCTCATCACAATTGTCTCCAAGAGGGAATGATATCAATACTCAGTTGAGTAAAGAAATCTACAAGGAAGTAGAAGGGGAGGAGGACAAGAGAAGCATGAGTGATAGAAATTATTATTGGAATGTTATTGGAATGGAGTGCTAATTGGAAAAAGTGATAGAAGGAAAACATTTTGGAGTAAAGACAGATATACAATTACTAATTATAAGGCTGAATGTGAGTGGCATACACTCACCCATAGACAGAACTGGATAGTGGATTTAAAAGTAGAATCCTACAATATGTTATTTACAAGAAACAAACTTGAAACAGAGAGACAGAGTAAAAATAAGAAGCCAGAACAGAATTTAATATGCTTCAACTGAAGTAAAAAAAGTAAAAAAAAAATTAGGTGTATCAGGATCTCAGACAAAGCAAAAATAGATCTAAGTAAAAGAGATTTTTTTAAGGAATCTACATTTTGCTTAAAGATACAATAGACAATGAAGTAACATCAATAATAAATATATATGCACCAAGTGGTACAACATTCAAATTCTTAAAGGAGAAGTTAGGTGAATGACAGGAGGAAATAGAAAGCAAGACTATACTGGTAGGAAACCTCAACTGTCCTCTCTTAGAACTAGATAAATCTAATAATAATAATAAAATTTTAAAAAATAAGAAAGAAGTTAAAGGGGTTAATTGAATTTTAGAAAAGTTAGGTATGATAGACCTCTGGAGAAAAGTTAAGGGGGGTATAAAGGAATTTATATTTTTCTCAGTGGTACATGGCGCTTTCACAAAATTTGACCACATGTAAGGGAAAAAATATCCTTACAACCCCAAATATATATACGATACATATACAATACAACCAAAAAAATATTCCTACAGCCAAGAAAGTTACCATTGGGAGGAGGAACCTAGCATGAGGAAGACATGTTCCAGGTTGTAGAACATCAGAAATATTAAATTCATCCCTTTCAGTTCATAAAGCAATATATCAGATTCAATAAAGGGCCATGGAAAGACAGTTTTGTTTTGGGGGATTTTTGTTTTTTAAAAAGAAAAGGACTTATATGTACAAACAGATTTATATCAACTCTTTTTTGGAGGCAAATATTTGGAAATCAAAGGGATATCTATTAATTGAGAAATGGGTGAACAAGTTGTACTATATTATTTTGATGGAATGCTACTGTACTGTAATAAATGATGATCAAGATACTTTCAGAAAAACCTGCAAAGATTACATGAACTGATGCAAAGTGAAGTAAGCAGAACCAGGAGAACAGTATACACAATAACAGTAATATTGTACAATGATAAACTGTGAATGAAGTTCAAGGGTGAGAAAGCAGCTGACTCATTGTATTGAAGTTTAGAGACCCAGAAGCAAGCTTAGCAGGGAAAATAAAAATGGCATTCCAAGCTCATCCCCAAAATGGAGGCCCCCACACAGAAGAAAGTTACCATTGGGAGGAGGAACCTAGCATGATGAAGACATGTTCCAGGCTGTGAAAACCTCAGGCACTAAAGGGAGTTCTAGGTTGAGAAGGACAACATATTTGGATGGCAAGATCCAGAACCAAGCACTGTCATTAATTCTGTTATGTTAAAGCTTTCAGTAATAACTTCAGAGTAACTCAAAGTGATACCAAAATTATAAATTTTAAACAAGTATTACAGTATCATTGAGAGATAGAAGTGACCTTGCAACCCACTGAGTGAATTCATGGTTTATATCATGCCATATATTATTATATTCACAGTATATATTTATAACCTTTCAGTGCCCCCAGGCAATCTTCTAAAACTATAAATTGAAGACCAGCAACAAATCAGAATTGGTGTAGGGGTTTTCCGCATTGAAAGTTCATTATACTGATGAAATCATAGGTTCATTCAAAAGAAAAAATGACACAATGTCAAGGGTTCACTGATCCTTCATCCTGATACCATGCTTATCCATCCAAAAGATAAAGGATAGGTATAAATTAAAATTTAATATTGCAGAATCAAAGAAGGGAAAAAGAAGGCAAAATGCAAGCCAGTTTGATGTCCACCAACTATGAAATGGCTGTTTAAGTAGTTTTCTGTTGTAAGGACTTCTTTCCACATAGTAATTGAGAGGGCAAACTTTCTAAATTGCTTCTTTGTGAAGTCAAGATTACTTTTAAATATATTACATATTGCATTATATACTCAGTAATATGCATATACATATACTTGATCTTGTGTGTATGTATGTCAAGAAGCATTTATTAAGTTTTCTCTCTGAGTCAGACACCATGAGAGGCACCAGAAATATAAATGCAAGCAAAAAGGAAGACAATCCCTGCCCTTTAGAAGTTTAAATCCCAACAGGGGAAGCTGACATATAAAAGGAACCTGAGGGAGGAGGGAGAGAGTCCCCCCTCAGGAATAGAGCAGAAAGTTTGGAGCAAGAAGCAGAAACTAGAATATGATAATATGATGGAATGAAGATTTAGCTGGTCTGATATTTTCCTTAAAATGCAAGTCCTGGAAAATCCCACCAATTAGAGGAAGGGTATCATGGACAAAGTGTCCTTCTAGTATGAGAAAGCCAGGAGCAGAGGGACCTCTCAGAGTGAGAAGGCCAGGAGTAAAGGGAACTACTAGTATGAGAAACCTACTGAGGCATGGTGGAGAAAGTCTGCAGAGTCAGGCTTTCAAGAGTTATGAAAACTCAGGGGCGGCTAGGTGACACAGCGAATAAGAGCGCTGCCCCAGAGTTGGGAGGACCCAGGATTGGCTCTGGCCTCAGAAAATTAGCACCCACATATAAAAAATAACTAGCCATGTAACCTTGAGCAAGTTACTTAACCCCAATTGCTTTAGAAGAAAAAAAAAGAGTTATGAAAACTCAAGTTATGAAAACATGGTTGTTCTGGGCAATTTCCTCAAAATGGAGTTTGTGGGAGGAACAGACAAATCAGAGTAAGGAGACTCAGAGGCATAGTGCATAGTATATATCTAATGAGAAAAGCCCTCTAAGATATGGTGGAGAAAATTCAGAGAGTCAAGAGTAGAAAACAGTAAGGAGAGGAATATGTGCATGTGAGAGTATGAGTGTTTGTGTGTGTGTGTGTGTGTGTGTGTGTGAGAGAGAGAGAGAGAGAGAGAGAGAGAGAGAGAGAGAGAGAGAGAGAGAGAGATCTAATGTTTACAGAAAACTTCCCCTGAGGAAACTCCCTCTACTGAATCAAATCAGTGATGCATCTATAACATAGAATCTTAGAGAGTCACCTAGAGAAGTGGGGGCTACAACTTGCTCATGTCCACATAGATAGTATGTTGTAATAGGAATTGAACTTATGTATTCTTAACTCCAAGGCTATCTCTTGGTCCACTCTGCCATACTACCTCTCTGGATCACTATAATTCATTTACTTTAATAACAATACCCTTCTGTTAAAAGCATCTAACATCTGATATCACCTGTGGGGTGGAATGTTTTAGCTACAACTCCAAAAGGTTTTCTACTAAAACAAAGAAGAAATGTGAACTCTGTTGTCTGTTGCAACTCTGTTGAGTACCTCCACCAATGAAGTCACATATCCTTTAAGTTTGGAGTGAAGTAGAACCTTAAGATCACACAATAGTGCAATTCCAGTGACTAGGTTTGCTTCTCTATCTCTCCTTCTGGCCCCCTTATTTTTTTCGTTGTACTCTCACTTTCTCACTTTCCACTTTATCCTTAGATATGAATAACCCTAGACAAATTGTGTGGGTGATAAGTGTATAGAGAATGTAAAAGTTATGATTGAATTTCTCTTTAATGGAAATCTCCCCTATGGTGAATAATAGATTTCCAAGTAGGTTGGCTATTTCTCAACCCCGCCCTCTTAAAAAATAGTCTTCATATTTAAGATGAGATTTGAAAATGCAATTATAGAACTGATAAAATCCTGTTGTTGTTGTTTTTCAGATAGCAAGCATAATACTACAGAACTGCTTAATCATTACCATACTATAAATAAATTCTCACAATTGAACCTGTATCATTTGCCTTTAGATATTGAGTTATTGATCAACATATGTTCTTAAGAACCCAGATTGCATCTCTCCTGTGCTTTCTGTTCATAAGTTGTTTTCTCTGTGGGAAATAAATTGTTTTCTCAGTGGGGAGTGTTGGTTGTTTACTAATAAGTTGTTTTCTTGGTAGGATTTGATTTTGAATGCTGAAAGGGAAAATGGTTCTTTCTGTTATTAAATCGAGCCTGTTGCAGTATTCTGTAAGTTCTTGGTCTCTGGAGACTTTTTAGCACAAGATTTATAATGTCCTGTGTCAGATTTCCTTTTGAAGACTCCCTTGGTTTTGTTTCTTAGAAACTGTCATCTGGAATCTTTCTGCTTTGTTCCAACCATGGCAATGACTGCCCACGCTCCTGTCCACACTTCACTGAAAGCAGCTCCTTTATTGTTGTGTAGAAAATAATTTTGTATTGATTTCTTTTATTTTTATTAAGACCTGGCATTTTCAGTAGTATTTTAATTTGTGAAACTAAATCACTGCTACCAACTTTGGAGAATAGAGGTTGTATCTGAAAGAATACATAGGTTCATAGGTTGAAAAAATACATATATTGGGGGGCATCTAATTTTGCATTATTATTGCCTTAAAGATTATAAAATATTTAAAGAAATAAGATTAGTTCATAGAAAAATAAAATGGGTAGCTATGGTTTCTCTCTGAGATAACTTATGTATAATATAAAGGTAGTATTCAAGCAGACAACAGAAATATTAGAGCTCTGTTTTCTGCTTCCTGGCCAAGAAAAAAATGGTGAGGGGATGCCTGTCTTCTGTGTCTAGTCCTTTATCTGGATTCTACCTACTCATTTGAAATAATACCTTATCTTCCCCTCAAAGCTTCACTCAAGTGGCTTTAGGTTTATAGGTTTTCTCGAATTGTTTTATTGGTTGGTTTTTAAAGCCCTAAGAGCCTACATGTGAGGAAAACAAGAGTACGGGGATCATTGCCACAGAGAATCACAAAAGTCACTCACCTCAGTCTAAATGTCTCCTACTTCACTACTTATCATGGCCAGTAACCTGCCATTTAGAAGTGAGAGCTCTCCGTGGTGCTGAAGAACAAGATCAGAGAAAGGGATAAAAAAAAAAAACACATATCTGCAAAGAAAGCTGAGGACATTTTCATAAGGACAAATGATATTTAATAACATTGAGAATTTCAAAGTGCTTTTAGATAAGTTATCTTCCATGATATTCACAATGATCTTGGAAGATGAGTACTACAGGTAAGATTAGCTCCATCAAACCCAGGACTCTACTGATACCAAGTATTTTTCATCTTTTATCTTTAATCTTTTCATTATACCAGAATATAGACTGTTGTTTTCCTGGTTATGAATTATCCTGTCTTAACCTGTATCAACAATGCAGTATTCACAATGCCTGTGGTAACTATAAATATACTAATATTGTTATTAATCACAAAATGTAACAGGATCTCTACATGGGGAACACAGCTAGAACATTTATTCAAATACCAGAAAACCGAGTCCCCAAACTAGAAAGTCAAAGCCATCATAGTAGCTATGGAGTTGGCACAGGTAGTTAATGCAGTGAACACCCACATTCTCAAAATGGAACAGGCTACCTCAGGAAAAGATCCTCCTCCCCTCATTCACAGCAACTGGTCAGTGTCCACACAGCTCGCTCCCAGCAGCTCTGGCTCCCTACAGTTCTCCTACCCTGGTAGTCCTCAGCAGGAGTCCTTAACAGAAATTCTGGCTGGCTCAAAAAAAGAGAAGTTCATCTCACCACCAGGCCACAGCTGCTTCCAGTCACCAGCCCCTACTCAGCTTCGACTCCTTCCTGCCCCATCCCTTCTTGCTATGTCAGCAAATTCAAGGGGCATGGACGATCTTCAAATCCCATTACCATAACATAACCCCAGACCATAACTTTTTGACTAGTCTCAAGAAAAGTTCCTCATTTTTCAGATGAGAAAACTGAGGTCAAGAGAGCTCAGTCAACTTGCCAAAGGTCAAAGAAGTAATAATTTGCATTACTGGTTTGAAACTCAAAAATTCCAAGTTTGGCATCCTTTTCATTACACCCAGCTGATATCTAAGATCTCCTTTTCCAATCTTCAAACACCCTACTCCCCTCCCTACATTCTACAATTTTGTTGCACTGTTCTACTTGCCAATCCTTGAACACTACATTTAAATATCCATCTCCCACCTCCATGCCTTTGCATTGACTGTCTCCCATATTTCTAATGATCTTCCTCTTTACTCCTACCTCTGAGGTTTCTTGGCTTCTTTAAAGACTAAGATGTAATCTCCCTGTCTGCACGTGGTCTTTCATCAGCTCACCACCTCAAATTTTCCAATGACTTTCCTTCTGAGTATATGGTCATTCACTCTACATAAATCTTGCATGTATCTAGTTATATTCCTATTTCTTTTTCCTATTAGAATGTACACTCTCTGAGAGCAGATTCTGTCTTTTTGTTTTGCGGGGTATTTTTTTTTTCATTTTATTTTCTTTATGACCCCAGCATTTAGCAGTTCTAGGCACATATAAAGTACTTAATACATGTTTTTTAGAACTAATACATAGGCATAGACCAACATCTTATACCCTATATCAATATAAAGTCAAAATGATTAAATGATTTAGCTATAAGCTAAAGCAAATAAGCAAACTTATCTGCTAAAGCAGATAAGCAAACTTGGAGGGCAAGGAATAGTTTACCTGTCAGATCTATGGAGAAGGGAAGAATTTAAGACCAAACAAGAGATAGAGAACATTGTGAAATGCAAAATGGATGATTTTGATTACATTAAATTGAAAAGTTTTTTGCAGACAGAAAGCCAATTCAACCACGATTAGAAGGGAGGCAGAAAGATGGGAAACAATTTTTATATCCAGTGTCTCTCATAAAGGCCTTGTTTTCTAACATATATAGAGAACTGAGTGAAGTTTATAAGAATAGAAGTCATTCCACAATTGACAAATGGTCAAAGGATATGAACAAGCAGTTTTCAGAGGAAGAAATTAAAGCTATCTATAGTCATATGAAAAAATACTCTGAATCACTATTAATTAGAGAAATTCAAATTAAAAATGACTCTGAAATACCATATCACACCTATCAGATTAGCTAACATGACAAAACAGGAAAATGGTAAATGCTGGAGAAGATGTAGGGAAAATTGAACACTAGTGCATTGTTGGTGGAGTTGTGGATTGATCCAACCATTCTGGAGAACAATTTGGAACTATGGCCAAGGAGGTATAAAATTGTGCATACACTTTGACCCAGCAATATTACTTCTAGGGCTGAATTCCAAAGAGATCATAAAAATGGGAAAAATGACTCACATGTATAAAAATATTTATAGCAGCTCTTTTTGTGGTGGTAAAGAATTAGAAATTGAGGTGACGGCCATCAACTGGGGAATGATTGAATAAGTAGTGGTATATGAATGTAATGGATTAGTATTGTGCTATAAGAAATGAGGAGCAAGTGAACTTCAGAGAAAACCTGGACTTACATGAACTGATGAAGAGTGAAATGAGCAAAACCAGGAGAACATTGTACACAGTAACATTTACATTGTGCAATGATGTAGTGCCAATGCAATATTAATAGCACCTACGATCATGATAAAGACCATGACTATAAGTATCATGTGACGTTCAATCATAAAATATACCAAACTCTCCAGATAGAGGATAGAACTGAAGCATTTATTTAGACACCAGAAAACTGAATCCCAAAACCAGTAAGCCAATTCCATCATAGTACCAAAGACATTCAGAAGTCATAATAATGCTGAGAGCCACAGTATCCTTCAGCTTTCCCACGAACCAATACAAGATCAATATTTATTCACAAACCTCTCATTGCCTTAATGAATGTCCTCTCTTCCCCACCATTTGGCTAGCTCTGACCAGCTTCCTGTGGCCTCTGCTTCCCTTCAGCAAACTCCTCCCATCACAGGCTCCATGTGACTATATTTAGCCTATTAGGGGATAGAGTTTATCTTCACAGCAGGGAAGCTTCCTGTGGTCTCTGCTGCACCCTTCAGCAAATTTCCTCCATCACAGGCTCCATGTAATTACATTCAGCCTATCAGAGGGCAGAGTTTACTTTCAAAGCAGGGAAGGTCTTCAAACTCCTCCCAGGTCTATTAAAGGGCAGGGAAGTTCTTCCAATTCCCACTCTTATTACAGGTGACTGACCTTGGCAAATTTGGCCCTTCTCAGCAATGCAAAGATCTAAGACAACTCCAAAAGACTAAATATGGGAAATGCTATCCACATCCAGAGAAACTTTGGAGTCTGAATGCAGATGGAAGCTTATAATTTGCTCTCTTTTTCTTTTATTGTTTTGTTTCCTTTCTTCCTTTCCATGGTTTCTCCCATTAGTTTCAACTCTTCTATCTATCATGACTAATGTGAAAATGTTTAGTACGAATGTATAAGTAGAGTCTATTATCAGATTGCATGCTCTCTTGGGGATCGGGTCAAAGAGAGTGGGGTAGAAAATTCAAACCAAAATCTTATGGAAATGAATGTTAAAAACTAATAATAATTATTTTTTAAAAAATAATTTATATTAAACATGGGGGAAAAAAAGAATAGGCTCCTATCTGCCTTGCCTGATGCAAGGGCCTTGTGATTTTGCTATTCAAAATAAATTTGGGGAAAAAAAATTCAAGACATAAATAGCATGTTCTAAGTTGTATTGTATCATTTTATGTTTAAAGTAAAAACAAACAAACAGACCCTGAAGGACTGAAGAGATTATTTGTGTATCCATCTGTCAAATATGATCCTTCCACCTTCACCCTTAGCCTACTAAACTATAGGCTCTTTGAGGGCAGGCACCATATGATGGATTAATATTTGCTTTATCTCAGGACCCAGATCTTCTTTGTTGAATTTTTTAAAGACAATAACTGTAATTTCTTGGTTTCTGGAGTATACCTGGAATGACAGAAGTGGTCTTTCAGTGGTATCAATATGATTTTGATGGGGGAGTACCATACCCTTTAAGAATTGAATTGAAGAGCAAGGTCACTCAAAGTGACTTAGATGCAGATGGTAGGTGTGGGCAGACAGCAACATACTAACAACCAAGAAGTATTCAAAGGAAAAAAATACTATAAAGGATGGCATCAGACAGAGGTTTGACTGGCAAAAAAAAAAAAAATAAGATGAGCTAAATATATAAAGAGAGCAAAGAATAATTGATGATAAGCTTGTTAGTATATACACATGAGACCAAAAAATCTGGAAGAAGATCCACAGTCAATTCATGTGGCCTATGTGGAGAACTGGATTGCAAGCTTCTTGAGACCAAGATCGATTTTTTTGTTTCACTTTTTCTTTCACTTTCTTTCTATATCCAATGCTTAGCAATATGCCTATCACACAGTAGACAAAAATACCTGTTAATAACTTGTTTTGGATAGTTTGTCACAAGACTTCATTGAAAAGAGGTGCATAATGGGCCTGCTTGTGAATGGTTTATAGTCGTCATTATTTGATATCCCATCAATAAGATAAAAAATTCACCGAAGCATCAAAGTAAGGCTGGAAATGTAGTTGTTAAAAAGTTCCATGGTTTCATGTCATTGCTATATGGTTTTCAGGGCTATGGAAAAAAATGAAAATTGTGTGACTGATCTTAGTGAAAGTGAGCATTCAAAAACCCTATCCTTTGTAAAATGTTAGCCTAGAGAATATGGATGGCTTCACTTAAGGAAATTAGTCTAGACTGACATACATAGCGAGTGAAGTGAATAAAACAAATCTCATTGAAACAAATTAGAAATATATTCTTCGTTATATATATTGGGAACAGATGGCCTACGAGTGATGAGGCAGAGAAAAGTACAGTGAATGGTGTGAATGACCTCATAGAGGTTAATATAAAGCAGGTATTAGGTAGTAAATCAATAAAGGAGAAATTACTAAGACAAGGTATACTAATAGGAAAGGTCAAGTCATTAGCACCTTAATTAACACTGAAGGAGAAAATAATAGAGACAATATGTGAAAAAGAAGAGGTTACTAAGAGAAAAACTATACCTATAAAAGAGCCCAGAAAATGTAGAAGTCTGTTAAAAATTAGCTCAGGAGAGAGAGGATGAAAAATCAAGGCTAAAGGGAAACAGAATAAATAGAAATCAGTGTGGAGAGTAGCCTATGATGCCACAAAGGGTCACTAACAGCAGTGGTACTAAGGAGCTGATGCTAGAATGAATGTTGAAAGCACTAGAAACCTGGACACTAGCAGTAGTCATAGGAACCCAGGGTAAAATAATAACAGAAGTGGCCTTGAAGCTGTTTTAGATATTCACTGATGTGACTAAATCCATAAATCACAGTCACATTAAAGAAGTGGGTGGGGGAAGCAGACAGGGCCGTAGTCATGATTAGATGGACCAACAACAGAAATAGGCAAGAACACTGGAAGTAGGGAATGTACATTACAGGCAAATTCAAGCGGTGAGTGGACTAATTTTTTTTTTTAAGAAGAAAACAAATAAGCTGAGTGAGATGAAGTAAAAAGACCCTACATAAGAGAGAGCAAAACAGTAGGATAATATGCAAATTTTTTTTAAGCAAATGCTTTATTAACTTCTGTTTTACATCATTCATTTCCGCCAGATTTTGAGTTACAATCATTTTCCCCCCATTATTCCCCTACCCAACCTCCCAGAATAGTAATCCCACAAGATATCGCTTCCTCCAATCTGCTCTCTCCCATACCTTCTCCCATACCCCCATCGACTTTTCCATTAGAGGAAGGTGAGTCTTTGTATCCCAATGCCTGCACATCTTATCTCCCTATTACAAGCAAAAGAGTATTAATAATAGTATTTATATATATTTGAAACATTTAATGTTACGACCTCAAATTTCAGATCCATTTCCTTCCTCCCTTGTCACCCATTCCCTCTGGAGAGATAAGTAATTCAGTATATGTTGTACATGTCTAGCTATGCAAAACATTATCATAGTAGATATATTGTACAAGGCTGCTTATAATTCCCTCCCACTCATCCCACCCCCCACCTGGTCCATTCCCTGCATGATCCTGTCCCTCTTTTATAGTGGGTACTTCCAACCTCCCCTCACCCCAAGGATGCCCTCCCATCCATCATCCCTCCTCCCATCCCCCTTCCCCCTATCCTGCTGCAGGTTGAGATATCCCATTTAGTATGTATGTCATTTTCTCCCTGAACCAAATTCAATGTGAATGTGGTTTTGCCTTTTTAGCCTTCCTTATTCTCCCCCTCTTTTGCAACCACTTCCCCTTGCTTCTTCTGCATGGGATAGTTTACACTACCCTGTCTCTCCCCATCTTCTCTTGTCACTTTCCTCTCTCACCTCATAATTTCATCCCTTGAGTATTCTCCCTTCCCAACAAATTCAACCTATGCCCTCTATCCATATATAACTGTAACCATATACACACACATTCACATATGTATTCATATGACCACACCCCCTTCTTCCATTATTTTCATAGTGAGAAAGATATCATCAGTCACTGTTATTGCTTTTCCATATAGGAATGTAAATAGTTCAACTTTGATAAGTTCCTTTTGATTTCTTTTCCCTGATTACCTTCTCAGGCATCTCTTCCTTCTTGTGTCTGGGTGTCAAATTTTCTATTCAATTCTGGTTTTTTCCTCAAGAATGCTTGAAAGTCCTCTATTCCACTGAATGACCATATTTTCCCCTGAAATAAAATACTCAGTTTTGCTGGGTAGGTGACCCTTGGGTTCATTCCCAGTTCTTTTGCCCTCTGGAATATCATATTCCATGCCCTTCGATCCCTCAGTGTAGAAGCTGCCAGGTCCTGTGCTATTCTGATTGTGTTTCCACAATATTGAAATTGTTTCTTCCTGGCTGCTTGTAGTATTTTCTCCTTGATCTGGGGATTCTGGAACCTGGCTATAATATTTCTGGGAGTTTTCTTTTTGGGATCTTTTTCAGGAGGTGATCGGTGGATTCTTTCAACCTCTATTTTGCCCTCTGGATCTAAAACATCAGGGCAGTTTTCCTTGAGAATTTCTTGAAGGGTGATTTCTAGGTTCTTTCTTTGATCATGGCTTTCAGGTAGTCCAATAATTTTTAAATTGTCTCTCCTGGATCTATTTTCCAGGTCAGTGGTTTTTCCCATGAGATATTTCACATTGCCTTCTAATCTTTCATTTGTTTGGATCTGCTTAACAGCATCTTGATTTCTCATAAAGTCATTAGCTTCCATTTGCTCCAGTCTAACTCTGAAGGAATGAATCTCCTCAGTGAACTTTTGAGATTCTTTTTCCATCTGGCAAATTCGACTTTTTAAGGCATTCTTCTCCTCATTGCCCTTTTGGGCCTCCTTTGCCATTTGAGTTAGTCTATTTTTTAAGGTGTTGTTTTCCTCAGTCAGGCTGTTGACCCTCATTTCATACTTTTCCTGCATCCTTCTCATTTCTCTTTCCAATTTTTCCTCCACTTCTCTTATTTGATTTTTAAAGTCCTTCTTAAGGTCCTCTATGGCCTGCAACCTGCTCATGGTTTCCCCTGGGGCTTTTGGAGCAGGACTTCTGACCTCACAGTCCTTTTCCTGCTCTATGCCCCCAAAATAGGAGTCTAGGGTTGCATTTTTCTGTTTCCTTTGCCTTGGCATGTTGCCACTTAATTGCTTGACTTTTGGGCTTGTTGCCACACTATGGCTTTAAGGCCAGATAGAGGAATTTTCGTCCCGAACGTGTGGGGGGCAACTTCCGTTTCTGGCAAGCTGTAAACCCACCCACGACTTCCACCCTAGATCACAATCCAGATCCAGGGAGGTTAAAGCAAGAGCGATTACCCCCCAAGACTGATCGCTGGATCTCCCTACAAATTTGCAGGCTGGGAGCGGGCGCTGCCTCTGAAAACTACAAAATGGCGTTTGTCCTCAGCGGCTTCTAGCCCCCAGGGGAGGGAGCCGACGCATTCCCTAATACCAGTCCCAAAGTCCATAGGACACTAACCTCTTACTTTTTCCCAGGCAAGTCTATGTTGATAATTCTGGAGTCAAACAGCTCCTGGTGTTCTGGGGTTCCTCCAGCTGGCTGCTGGCCCTGCCGCCTTGGGGCTAAAACCTCGGCTCATGTGGACCTGGGCTGGGCTCGGCTGGGCTCCTGCGCTCTGCGAGCTGCACGCTGCCAGGTCCCAGACCGCTGCGCTGGTCCTTCCTGCAGGGCTGCTGGGCTGTCCTCAGCGGGAGTTTAGCTTCTCTGTGTCGTTCTGTGGGTGCTGGGGCTCCAGAAGTTGTTCAGAGTCCCCTTTTACATCATTTGGAGGTAATGTGGGGGCAGAGTGGCTTGGAAGAGCTGTTTCTACTCCGCCATCTTGGCTCCGCCCCCCTGCAAATTTTAAAATAATGAAAAAAAAAAGGATTTCAAATGACTCTGTCCGAAGTTCTTACCTTAGCCTGATTCACCCTCTTATCAAACTGATCATACTCATGCCAAGCATGTTTGTTGTTTCACAGATTTAGAACTGGAAGGGACCTGAGTGGGCTTTTATCTAATTAACTAATTCATGTTGGGGATGAGGAAAATGAAACCTAGTCTTTATTTGGTCTTCTGGCATAAAGAAGTCCTTCCTGTGAGGACACAAATGTTCTCCTGTTGAGCCTTGCTTTCTATGACTGGGCTCAAAGTATTAAGCTCCCACAGTGTAGGTGCAATTATCAACAGGTAAATTCTTGGTCTAGGTGCCCAGTTTATGTCTAAGGAGAGATCCAGAGACATCAGGGAAAACAACCCCTTAATGATTTCAGATGCTGAGAATAATGTGTGAAGCAATGGGGATCAGTTTAATGGAAAATTTTATTGCAAAGTGGAAAGGGTAGAGAGAAAAGGAATCTAATATCCAACTCAGGCTTGCACACTAACATAGAGTATTACTCAGATAATGGTAGCACCTCATTAAGGAGCACAGAAACACAGCTTCATTCACCAGGAAGGGCATGCTCCAAAGCATCCTCTTGAGAATGGGGTTCTTATATTCTGATTTTGAGTGGTCAGCCTAGAGATGCCAACTTACATTTCAAGGATCAGAACATACAGGGATTTTTGAAGTATGCATATGAGAGAGAAAAGTGAGATGGTGACAAAATATTATTTTCAAGGTTTGTATAGCAGGGTGAATAGCAAGCTAGTGGGGGGCAAAATGTCATTTGGGGGCATATAATTGTACTAATCTTTAAAAATATTATTTTCAGTGTGTTTTCATGAGTAGATTTTATAAGATTATAGCCTTCCTTAAAAGGAAATTACCATGATGCCCTCAAGACCACGAGGCCCAGTATTACAGGAGTATTCAAGTACTCTACTTAGAACCAGAGAATCTGGTTTTATAGCTTACTCTGACATCTAATTGGCAAATCATTTCCCACTCTTTACTTTTTCCAAATGTAAAAAAGGAGGTGGGTTGGTAGACAAAATGCTCTCCATTATTCCTTCTAGATTAATACGGTGAAGTGGAAAGAACTTTCTATTTGGAGTCAGCAGATCTAGTCTTGATTCGTCTCTCCTGTTTACTATAAATGTGACCCTGGATAAGTTATTTTACCACTCAGTCTTAGCTTCTTCATCCACAAAATGATAGGTTGGATTAAATGAGCTCCAAGGACCCTTTCAGGAGAGTATCAATAATTGGGGAACTGGATAATGTGGAATAAGTCCCTGAAGCATGTGCAGACATTTTCTGTCTTCTGACAATGTAGAACTTCAGAAATTGGTTTTGTTCATGATGACTCAGGGGTTCATAATACATGATGCTAAAAGAATGTCCAATGGGCTTTGGAGCTAGAAAGACTGATGACTCAGCAGACTCTGAGCCAGAAATGAGTTTTCACACAAACTCCAAACATGTCTCCTTTGATCCCTTTAGTTTTTTTCCTCCTTATCATGACCAGACAAGAACTACTGTGAGTTGTAGGGATGAGGGAGATGTACATGACTGCCCAATCTTCCACCTACCTGCCACATGTCCATACATACATTGTACCACTGTTTCTTTTCTCTCTTTTTCATTTGCTTTTTACTGATTGTAGGCAAACTATTATTCCAAAAGTGGAGTTCTGAGTTGAGCAGTGATACTGGAAGATACAACAGCACCATTAAAAAGTCTGACCAGCAACCAGAGCCAGAAGCAACAGCAGCAGTCCAGACTAATTTGGAACCACCATAGCAGCTGAGCAATGTGCTTGACCAGGAACAACTGAAGTTTGCTTTGCCAACCAGTCCAAATAAACAAGGAGTTGACTTATCTAAGCGTATTGCAATGTTCTAAAGAAAACTTGGGAGGAATTCAGCAAACAGTTAGGTGTCAAGGTGCATCCACTGATTCCATGTGTTCACCATATGTGTAACTACTTTTGTACTTCAAGCCTGAGCAGGTTCACCCTCAAGTGTATGAAGGGGAACCTGCTCCCTGGTATGTGGGGATCTTTTTTTCAACATCTGGCCTTGTTATGCCTTTTTGGTAAGTATCAATTTTTAAATCTAATTGATGATAACTGGTTGATTGATATTAGGTGAATGCATGGGACAGGAATTCACGAACTTGGTCTTATAAGCCTCAAATCATTAGGGTTATCCATAGAACCCTGAGAGGCGTGGCAGGAAGACAATTTGGAGATTCAATCTGCCAATGAATGTGTAGGAGTTGGGAGAGTCAATTTACCCTATGGATATGTATACACATTAAGCCAAGTGTACTAGGGTCATCATGCTTGTAATTAGCTTTTATCATTTGGCTTATTCTCTTAATTTTCCACCTTCCCCTCCACCTTTGTTCATTTATCATTTGTCTTTCTCCAAGACTATATAGTAAGATGGAAGCAATAACTTTGTTCAAGTATTTGAATGGTTGTCCTGCAGAAAAAGAATCAAATCTGATCTCTTTGGTCTTAGAGTGCAGAACATGGAGTCATGCCTGGAAATTGCAAAAAAGTATACTGCTGCTTGATGTCAGGAAAAATTCCTAGTTATTAAACTTATTCATTAGTGAAATGGACAGCTTCAGAGATAATAAGTTTCACCCTATTTAAGGTTTAAGTAGAATCTGGATGGCCACTTTACAGTAATATTGTTTAAAAAATTGGGGGGGGAGTATGAATGGGTATACATGGTCACCATATCCCCTTAAATCATAAAATTTTGTGAGTTTGGGACTCTATGTTCTTGAAGGCCCCTTCTTAAAATCCTAAAATTCTGAGATGGTACATTTGTAGAGTTCTTACGAAAAAGTATTCAGCTTTGGGGTAGGAGATGCTCACTAAAAGTCTCCATATCCCCACTTCTCTCCTTCTGTCTCTCATGTCAATCTCTGACAAAGTGGATCCCTCTTTTTTTTTTTAATGGGGATCACTTAGGTAGGAGAGAAGCACAGAGGGGACTGATAAGTGAGAATTGTAGAATCCATTATTCAGAATGGGAAGGGACCTCTCAGGCCACCTAATCCAACAATGTCCTTTTACAGATGATGACTCCAAGGCTCCAAAAAGCTAAGTGATTGTCCAATGTCATATACATTCTTGGTAGAGGACAGATTTGAATGCAGGTCCTCCAAGCTGATGCTTTAACTTTCAGGTCTGATCACGTCCCCCTCTCTTCCACTGGCTTATGGTAAATGCTTTGGTGTGGTATCTAAGCTAATATATCTCATATTCTTTAGAAATCATTATCATCCCATCTTGGATTTGTAGCTTACAAAGTAGTTTTATATATAGTATTTTATTTGAATCTTAGAATAACAACTAATATTTGAGTTAGGCAACACATTTACTATAATCCATATTCTGCAGAGGAAGAAATCAAAACCTACTAGTTTGAGGACATAAAGCTAGCTGGTTAAGATAAAAATTTTCTTGACTCTTCCATAGGTTGTTTTTTTCACTCTAAACCCAAGAGTAAAAGTGCACATGACTAAGGAGATGTTTAAGCAATAAAAAAACGAGTCAGAAAAAACAGGAAAATGGTCCTGAATATCTTAGGTTTATAAACACAGAATCAATTAAGGACAATGGTCTACAAATTGACCAACTTTGAAATCCATCAAATATGGACAAAACTATCATCTACCCTATGATAAATGGCTCACTAGACTCTGAGAAATATGAATTTTGTTACAAAAATCAAATATTTTCTTCCTAGAGGATCATTCTAGCAATTAATGGTCCCTGGGAATATACAGAATTGATAGAAAATCTACCAGAACTCTAAGGCAGCAAAGATTCACTGCTACTCTGTGGAAACATAAATGGGTGGACTATTAGATATTCTGTATGCTAACTCTATCACAGAGACCAATTGGCTTTGACCTTTTACAAGTTATTTAACTGTTATTCAGTTTGCTCATCTGGGACAATAAAGACCTTATCTCAGAGGTGAGTTGTGGGTATTGATTAGCTAATATTCTTAAAGTTTCCCTGCCTGATAAGAAGAATAGGACACAGAGGATAGATGTAAGTCCTCTGAAAGACAATAACTTCATTTAAGTAGAGAAGACTTCAAGACTTCTCCCCATCACTGTCTTTACTATAGGAAAGAAGTGAGTTTATGAATAAGCCCTACCTTTGCAAAATTAATATGGGAAAGATAATAGGAGTGAACTATGTTTAAAGAGATAAAAAGTTAAAATTGACATGAAACTATATGAATGTACTCTGAAAATTATTTAGAAGATTAATAAATCACTACAGACAATTCTAGACCCAATTCCATTCAACTGAGTTTTAAAAAATTATTAAGTTCCTACTATGTTGAAGAGATTTTGTTATGTATTAGAGAGATTGAGACAAAAGCAAATAATCACTGCTCTCAAATAGCTGCACAGTGGCTCCCTTTTCCTCCAATCCCCAAAGCCAGAGAGAGAGAGAGAAAGAGAGAGAGAGAGAGAAGAAACATATCAGTGTATTTTTAAAAATTTGTTGTGAATTGATATTATTTGGGGGAAACAGTCCAGAACAGTATAGAATATTAAAATACTGATAGCTGGTAAAAATGAACATCATGAATATTAGTGAAAATTATAGGATTATAATGAAGTACCATAAATAATACATAAATATTACATTAAGTACCATATTAAGTACCATAAATAATACATAAATAATAAATAAATACCACTCCCTTATTTTAAATATACTTATTTATTTAAATATACTTTATTTATTTAAATATACTTATTTATTACTTATACTTATTATATTAAGTACCATAAATAATACATAAATACATAAATAATAAATAAATAAATACCACTCCCTTATTTTAAATACATTTTAAAAGGCTCCCCAAGTTTATAGGCTATGAAAAAGGAGAATGTCATAAAAGACAAGGAGAAACCAAGTGCAGGCATATATCTTTAGTCATATGCATATCCTCTCCCTACCATCTGCCTACCAAATTCATATGGAACAAATTGTAAAAGAATAAATCAGAAATGAAAAGTTTTGAGATGCATATCAAATTATCTTAAGAACAAATGCAAACAATTTTGATCTTGGGGAGAAAGCATGCCTGCTAATGAGTCAGCTGAATTAGCCTTTTCTCCAATCTTCCTGCATCACACCTGGGAACCTGGGGAGGCTCTCAAACGCCCCCTAGAGATACCCTGCAGTGCAGCTACAATCCCTCTTTGGATTCATCTGACTCTGTTTAAAGGACAGAATGACTTTTAAAAATGTAAATGGACAACACTGGTTCAAACATGTCTCCTTTGGACCCTTTAGTCAGTTCATAAATTCCAAAACTGATCAACTGAAGACAGGACCAAAAGAAAAGAAAAGAAAAACAACAACTGAGAAATAGCAAAGAAACAAAGCACTAAAAAGAAGATGGAATTGAAGGAATATTTGCCTTAGAAACAAAGTTAAAATATACTTTTAAAAAAATGACTGAAGCTTCATAAATACAAGACATGTACTTTATTTTTTTTTCTTTTTGAATGTGAAGAGGTGTGAAATTTCTTCAAAGTGATGTTGCAAATCAAATGCTAAAGATGTGCTTGAAAATGGTCCTCAAGACAGCATCAGGTTAATATTTATCCATTCAAAATTATCATTTCAAAATTACTGAAAGCCATTCAATCTAGCATCATAGTTGTTGTTTATATCAGAAAAGAAGTATTACTGTCAAATAAACAGTGTTTGCAAAGCAGTCTGGTTACATCACATTATTTTTAAATTCATGACTTACAACAGATATTGTCATGGCAAAAAGGTCCTAGTATCTTTCAGGAAACTTTTTCATTTACTTTGGATCTTATCCCCTCCAGGGAACCTGGGGAAATCCCTACATGACACTGTCAAACAACAAAACATTTTTAACACCTACTATGTGCAAGGCACCCAGTTAGATGTTGTGAATACTCTGAGAGGAGGGGTTGTTTTTGCTTTGATTTATATCCTCAGAACTCAGCCCAGTGCCAGGGACATAATAAGTGCTTAATAAATATTTATGGACTGACTAGGGATATAGAAATGTAAGATAGCCCATACACTCAAGGGGCTTTTTTCTACTATGGGGGATACAACATATATTGCGAAGGGAGCTTTAGTGTACCTGTATTAACTAGTCAATTGCTCTTAACCTGGGTCTTTGGACATTCCCTTTTAAAATTTTGATAACTATTTCAATCTGTTTTTTTTAAATTCTTTTAAACTATATAGTTATATAATAGGCTTTAAAATCAGAAAGATTTACATGTAAACTGTTTTATATTACAATATATTAAATCTTTAATAGATTATATATATATTTATATATACCTATAGGTATGTAGATAAACATAGATATATCTATAAATAGATATGTTAGGTCTTAAAATATTATTCTAAGGGGCAGCTAGACGGCGCAGTGAGTAGAGTGTCAGCCCTGGAGTCAGAAGGACCTGAGTTTGGATCCAACCTCAGACACAACGCACACACAAAAACCTAGTCGTGTGGGGCAGAGCCAAGATTGCGGAGTAGAAACAGCACGTCCAAGGTACTCTCCCCCCAGATCACCTCCAAACCATGTAAAAGGGGACTCTGAACAACTTCTGGAGCCCCAGCACCCACAGAACAACACAGAGAAGCTAACCTCCCACTGAGGACAGTCCAGCAGCCCTACAGGAAGGACCAACGCAGCACTCTGGGAGCCAGCAACACAGTGCACAGAGCACGGGGAACCGAGTACAGGTCTGCCTGAGTTGTGGTTTTAGCCCCAGGGCGGCAGGGCCAGCAGCTGGCTGGAGAGACCCCAGAACACCAGCAGCTATGGCGATTCCAGAATTATCAACATAGACATGCCTAGGACAAAGTGAGAGGTTAGTGCCCTATGGACTTTGGGACTAGTATTTGGGGAATGCGTCGGCTTCCTCCCCTGGGGGCTAAAAGCCTCTGAGGAGAAACTCCATTTTGTAGTTTTCAGTGGCAGCTCGAGCTCCTGGCCTGCGAACTGTAGGGAGATCCAGCGATCAGTCTTGGGAGGTAATTGCTCTTGCTTTAACCTCCCTGGATATGGATTGTGATCTGGGGTGGAGGTCGTGGGTGGGTTTCCAGCTTGCCAGAAACAGAAGTTGCCCCCCCACACGTTCAGGACAAAAATTCGCCTATCTGGCGGCAAAGACATACTGTGGCAACAAGGCCAAAAGTCAAGTAACTAAGTGGCAACATACCAAGGCAAAGGAAACAAATTAAACAGAAAAATGCAACCCTAGACTCCTACTTTGGGGGCGAAGAGGGTCGAAGTATAGGGGAAGAGGACTGTGAGGTCAGAAGTCCTGCTCCAAAAGCTCCAGGGGAAAACATGAGCGGGTTGCAGGACATAGAGGACCTTAAGAAGGACTTTAGAGGGGGCGGAGCCAAGATGGCGGAGTAGAAACAGCTCTTCCCAGCTTCTCTGCCCCCAGATTCCCCACAAACTATGTAAAAAAGGACTCTTAACAACTTCTGGAGCGCCAGCACCCACAGAACAACACAGAGAAGCTAACCTCCCGCTGAGGACAGCCCAGCAGCCCTGCAGGAAGGACCAGCGCAGCTGTCTGGGAGCCGGCAGCGCGCACAGCGCAGGAGCTGAGCCGAGCCCAGGTCCGCGTGAGCCGAGGTTTTAGCCCCAGGGAGGCAGGGACAGCAGCCAGCTGGAGGAACCGCAGAACACCAGGAGCTATGGAGATTCCAGAATTATCAACATAGACATGCCTAGGACAAAGTAAGAGGTTAGTGTCCTATGGACTTTGGGACCTGTATTTGGGGAATGCGTCAGCTCCCTCCCCTGGGGGCTAGAAGGCGCTGAGGAGACACGCCATTGTGTAGTTTTCATAGGCATTTCCGGCTCCCAGCCTACAAATCGTGGGGAGATCCAGCGATCAGTCTTGGGGGGTAATCGCTCTTGCTTTAACCTCCCTGGATCTGGATTGTGATCTAGGGTGGAAGTTGTGGGTGGGTTTACAGCTTGCCAGAAACGGAAGTTGCCCCCCACACGTTCGGGACGAAAATTCCTCTATCTGGCCTTAAAGCCATAGTGTGGCAACAAGCCCAAAAGTCAAGTAATTAAGTGGCAACATGCCAAGGCAAAGGAAACAGAAAAATGCAACCCTAGACTCCTATTTTGGGGGCATAGAGCGGGAAAAGGACTGTGAGGTGAGAAGTCCTGCTCCAAAAGCCCCAGGGGAAAACATGAGTGGGTTGCAGGCCATAGAGGACCTTAAGAAGGACTTTAAAATCAAATAAGAGAAGTGGAGGAAAAATTGGAAAGAGAAATGAGAAGGATGCAGGAAAAGTATGAAATGAGGGTCAACAGCCTGACTGAGGAAAACAACACCTTAAAAAATAGACTAACTCAAATGGCAAAGGAGGCCCAAAAGGGCAATGAGGAGAAGAATGCCTTAAAAGTCAAATTTGCCAGATGGAAAAAGAATCTCAAAAGTTCACTGAGGAGATTCATTCCTTCAGAGTTAGACTGGAGCAAATGGAAGCTAGTGACTTTATGAGAAATCAAGATGCTGGTAAGCAGATCCAAACAAATGAAAGATTAGAAGGCAGTGTGAAATATCTCATGGGAAAAACCACTGAACTGGAGAACAGATCCAGGAGAGACAATTTAAAAATTACTGGACTACCTGAAAGCCATGATCAAGGAAAGAACCTAGAAATCACCCTTCAAGAAATTCTCCAGGAAAACTGCCCTGATGTTTTAGATCCAGAGGGCAAAATAAGGGTTGAAAGAATCCACCGATCACCTCCTGAAAAAGATCCCCAAAAGAAAACTCCCAGGAATATTATAGCCAGGTTCCAGAATCCCCAGATCAAGGAGAAAATCCTACAAGCAGCCAGGAAGAAACAATTTCAATATTGTGGAAACACAATCAGAATAGCCCAGGACCTGGCAGCTTCTACACTGAGGGATTGAAGGGCATGGAATATGATATTCCAGAGGGCAAAAGAACTGAGAATGAACCCAAGGGTCACCTACCCAGCAAAACTGAGTATTTTGTTTCAGGGGAAAATATGGTCATTCAGTGGAATAGAGGACTTTCAAGCATTCTTGAGGAAAAAACCAGAATTGAATAGAAAATTTGACATCCAGACACAAGAAGGAAGAGATGCCTGAGAAGGTAATCAGGGAAAAGAAATCAAAAGGAACTTATCAAAGTTGAACTATTTACATTCCTATATGGAAAAGCAATAACTGTGACTGATGATATCTTTCTCACTATGAAAATAATGGAAGAAGGGGGTGTGGTCATATGAATACATATGTGAATGTGTGTGTATATGGTTACAGTTATATATGGATAGAGGGCATAGGTTGAATTTGTTGGGAAGGGAGAATACTCAAGGGATGAAATTATGAGGTGAGAGAGGAAAGTGGCAAGAGGAGATGGGGAGAGACAGGGTAGGGTAAACTATCTCATGTAGAAGAAGCAAGGGGAAGTGGTTGCAAAGGAGGGGGAGAATAAGGAAGGCTAAAAAGGCAAAACCACATTCACATTGAATCTGGTTCAGGGAGAAAATGACATACATACTAAATGGGATATCTCAACCTGCAGCAGGATAGGGGAAGGGGGATGAGAGGAGGGATGATGGATGGGAGGGCATCCTTGGGGTGAGGGGAGGTTGGAAGTACCCACTATAGAAGAGGGACAGGATTATGTAGGGAATGGACCAGGTGGGGGGTGGGATGAGTGGGAGGGAATTATAAGCAGCCTTGTACAATATATCTACTATGATAATGTCTTGCATAGCTAGACATGTACAACATATACTGAATTACTTATCTCCCAAGAAGGAATGGGTGACAAGGGAGGAAGGAAATGGATCTGAAATTCGAGGTCATAACATTAAATGTTTCATATATATATATATTAAAAAAAAAAAAGAAGGACTTTAAAAACCAAATAAGGGAAATGGAGGAAAAATTAGAAAGGGAAATGAGAAGGATGCAGGAAAAGTATGAAATGAGGGTCAACAGCCTGACTGAGGAAAACAACACCTTAAAACATAGACTAACTCAAATGGCAAAGGAGGCCCAAAAGGGCAATGAGGAGAAGAATGCCTTAAAAAGTCGAATTTGCCAGATGGAAAAAGAATCTCAAAAGTTCACTGAGGAGATTCATTCCTTCAGAGTTAGACTGGAGGAAATGGAAGCTAGTGACTTTATGAGAAATCAAGATGCTGTTAAGCAGATCCAAACAAATGAAAGATTAGAAGGCAATGTGAAATATCTCATGGGAAAAACCACTGACCTGGAAAATAGATCCAGGAGAGATAATTTAAAAATTATTGGACTACCTGAAAGCCATGATCAAAGAAAGAACCTAGAAATCACCCTTCAAGAAATTCTCAAGGAAAATTGCCCTGATGTATTAGATCCAGAGGACAAAATAGAGGTTGAAAGAATCCACCGATCACCTCCTGAAAAAGATCCCAAAAAGAAAACTCCCAGAAATATTATAGCCAGGTTCCAGAATCCCCAGATCAAGGAGAAAATACTCCAAGCAGCCAGGAAGAAACAATTTCAATATTGTGGAAACACAATCAGAATAGCACAGGACCTGGCAGCTTCTACACTGAGGGATGGAAGGGCATGGAATATGATATTCCGGAGGGCAAAAGAGCTGGGAATGAACCCAAGGGTCACCTACCCAGCAAAACTGAGTATTTTGTTTCAGGGGAAAATATGGTCATTCAGTGGAATAGAGGACTTTCAAGCATTCTTGAGGAAAAAACCAGAGTTGAATAGAAAATCTGACATCCAGACACAAGAAGCAAGAGATGCCTGAGAAGGTAATCAGGGAAAAGAAATCAAAAGGAACTTATCAAAGTTGAACTATATACATTCCTATATGGAAAAACAATAACTGTGACTGATGAAATCTTTCTCACTATGAAAATAATGGAAGAAGGATGTATGGTCATATGAATACATATGTGAATGTGTGTGTATATGGTTACAGTTATATATGGATAGAGGGCATAGGTTGAATTTGTTGGGAAGGGAGTATACTCAAGGGGTGAAATTATGAGGTGAGAGAGGAAAGTGGCAAGAGGAGATGGGGAGAGACAGGGTAGGGTAAACTATCTCATGTAGAAGAAGCAAGGGGAAGTGGTTGCAAGGGAGGGGGAGAATAGGAAGGCAAAAAGGCAAAACCACATTCTCATTGAATTTGGTTCAGGGAGAAAATGACAAACATACTAAATGGGACATCTCAACCTGCAGCAGAATAGGGGGAAGGGGGATGAGAGGAGGGATGATGGATGGGAGGGCATCCTTCGGGGGAGGGGAGGTTGGAAGTACCCACTATAGAAGAGGGACAGGATCATGTAGGGAATGGACCAGGTGGGGGGTGGGATGAGTGGGAGGGAATTATAAGCAGCCTTGTACAATATATCTACTATGATAATGTTTTGCATAGCTAGACATGTACAACATATACTGAATTACTTATATCCCAAGAAGGAATGGGTGACAAGGGAGGAAGGAAATGGATCTGAAATTCAAGGTCGTAACATTAAATGATTCAAATATATATATAAATACTATTATTAATACTCTTTTGCCTATAATTGGGAGATAAGATGTGCAGGCATTGGGACACAAAGATTCATCTTCCTCTAATGGAAAAGTCGATGGGGGTATGGGAGAAGGTATGGGAGAGAGCAGATTGGAGGAAGCGGTATGTTGCGGGAATGCTATTCTGGGAGGGTGGGTAGGGGAAAAACAGGGCGGGGGAAATGATTGTAACTCAAAATCTGGCGGAAATGAATGATGTAAAACAGAAGTTAATAAAGCATTTTTTTTTAATTAAAAAAAAAGTAAAAAAAAAACCTAGCCGTGTGACCTTGGGCAAGTTACTTAACCCCAAATGCCCTCCAAAAAGCAAATAAATAAATATATATATATATATATAATTCTAAGAAGACAAATATTTGTTTTGAAAATTACCCCAATGTAGAGCCTTAGTATCACCTATAGGAACAACTACTGGTTTTCTCTGTAGGAGATTAAAGTTGCTAAAGCTACAAGAATCCGTATTTCTGCAATGGAAACACAGTCAAATGAATGCTGAACATGATACAACTTCCCCAGTGCTTGTGAGACCATGCTGAATTTTCACTTTTAGTTTTGTCTTTTTTATTTATTTTTAAGACATTATCAAGTTATTACTATTAGGAGTACACTTAAGAAACATTAAGTTTTAGATCTGGAAGAGGAATGAGATCATTTAGTCTAATTTCCTTATTTTAATGATGAGGCTATAGACCCAGAGAAGTCAAATGTCTAGGTCAACATTGCACACGTATTCAGACAATAAACTTGGGTTTAATGATGGAGACGATTAATGTATTATCAAATTTTTAATTCCCTTCATTTGAAAGACTTTATGACATTTAAAGAATCATTTTATGTGGTCTTCACCAAAATGTTTTATCAAGGAACCATTCTCTAAACTGGAAATAAATGATATTTTTACTGAGTTAATAGAAATCCACCTGACTAATATATGTCTTAGAAAATAGCCATTACTTTGTAATATTTACCTGTAACATGCTTTTCTTTATGTGAGTTGTAGAAAATTGCTTTAAAGCAGCCCATGACTATACCATAGCTAGCCATACAACTGATTAACAAAAGAAATGGCATAAATGTATTTTCTATGACATTTAAGATATCAGAGCCATATGATGAAGCTAATAGAACTTGAGATTGAAATATCCTTAAGGCTCCATACTTTCTTTGATATATGTATCTCCTTCAATGTAATAATCAAACCTTTCATAATAATCAAACCTTTCATCCCTGCTCATTTTTGAGTGACTCTTATCAGTAACATTCCCTAATTCCCTAATTCACCTAATTCATTCCCTAATGTGGTTGTCCAATGTGAAGGAGACCTTATTCTCTTCATATTGTAAACATACTTAAGGGATCATATGGGCTAGCCATTGTTAATCCCTCATTTTCACTAAATACCTATCCCCTTTTCTTTCTTACTCATTCCTTTGTTTGATTTGATCTTCCCATTCAACATAATTCCCAGTTCATAACATGTTGAAATTCACTCAAGGCCAATATAAATATCAACATTGACTTTAGTGACATGCTCACTTTCAATTCTTCAGAAACTATATTGTTCCATGACTCTATAATTTAACATCACAGCAGCATAATGATTTCAATGTACCTTGGTAATGGCTACATTACATCTAGTACAATAAATGAATACTGGGCTAAGGGATAATAATGGATTATTAGAAGCCATATCACAGACAAGGATGAGTTCTATCACCTTTCCAGGCAGAATGTTTCTAAATCATGAGTATTCTTAATTCCTTGGAAAAGCAACCTTAGTCTACACCAATTTATCTTTGTCACTGTAAAAAGAACCTAGATAATAGAATAATTTTCATCAATATAAAAGCAAGATAACAAAATTGTAAACGCAGTACATGCAAAATAATAGTTTTGTTCATCAATCTGACTCATCTATGCCCTGGCTGAAATCAAGTTGTTGGAACTAAGGACTATTCCTGTGACTGTGCATTTCATATACATGAAAACAAACACATTAGATGTTGGGAGATTTCTTTTTATTTCCTTGAGATTTCTGACTGTACCATAGCTGTCGTGATCCTTCATCACATCATCTACTCTGATGAGGAATTAAAGGAGGAAGGACAGAAAGGGCAATAGTAGTATAATCACTGATGTTTCTCAGGAACAACTGTATTTTATTATACAGCAGTCTGAGAATATATATCTAATATATTATACATAACAATTATGTATATTATAAATATATAGAGTGTATGTATAATATCAATCAATCAATATTTAAATACCTAGTATGTGCCAAGCACTATGCTAAGTGCAGAGGATCCAAAATAAGGCAAAAGATAGTCTCTGCCCTCAAGGAGCTTATAATCTAATAAGGGAGGCAACATGCTAACAAATATACAAAGAAAGTTATATACATGATAAATTGTAAATAATTAAAAGAGAAAAAGCACTAGAATTAAGAGGGGTTAGGGGAAGACTTTCTGTAGAAAGTGGGATTTTAGTTGAACATAAAGGAAGCCAGAGATGTCAGCAGTCAAAGCAGAGGAGGGAGAACATTCCAGGCAAGGGGGATAGTCAGAGAAAATGCCTGGAGCCAAGAGATGTAATGTTTTATTCATGGAACATCCAGGAGATCAGGGTCACTTGATCAAAGAGTATGTGTCAGGGAGTCAGAGAGATTGAAAAGATAGGAGTGGGGCAGAGTATAAAGGGCTTTAAATGCCAAGACTACCATTTGGCATTTGTTCCTAGGGATAGTAGGGAACCACTGGAGTTCAGAGGGTGGGATGTGATGTGATCAGACTTGCATTTTAGGCAAGTCACTTTAGTAGATGCATCTGAGCTAGCGGAGACCTGGGAAAGACCTTAGCTTAAAAAGGTCAAGGTCTCCCACTTCATGGGGGTCACATCCAGTCATCCTGACCTATGTCTTGCCCCTGGACTCCTGTGAGACTGGTGACTTTGCACAGCTCTGCATCACTTAAATACAATTCACTTGCAAGTCAAGACATCACCCTCATAATACCCCTTTGAAAACAAATGATAAACATCAGTCTGTGATTAGGAGTAGCTGCTTCTGCTTTTGCTGAGTCTTCTCTAAACCATAACTAAAAATTACCTTAATTAATGCCTGATGGAAGAACCAAACAGTGGTGTGCATGGATGGATGGCTAACAGGAAAATAACACCTATATTTTACTATTTAAGTGTAACTTTTATGGAAAATGATAAACAAAATTGAAAGTAACTCAAATATTAAAAAATACAAAATGGGAAGCACTACTTAGAAATATAGAAATATAATGTTTATCTGGACTTCTTCATATACAGTAAGTACTCCATTTTGTACAAAAGAAAATTTGGAGATGACAAACCTTGGTTCTTGGAAATGACAGAGAAAATTGATACTTTTTTTTTAAAAACTTAAGTGGTTTGGGAGAACAGCAGAAAATCATATTTAAATAATTTGGATGGTTGATAAACCACAGGAAACTGCTTATTCTTAAGTACTGAATTTTTATTCTACATTTGTTTCATTATTTTACTATCAATTTATTAAGTTAACAACGTATGAATATTAAGTTCTAAAAGATTATGAAGAACTCTCAGGTCATGGGAATTTTAACAAGGCTTCAATCAAGAAGGATTTTATGAGATTTCTTAGACATGCTATGCAGAAAAGTAGGAAGTTTAAAGCACCTCTACATATGCTGATTTTAGACAAATCTCAATACTATCTTTAGGAAACAAACAGGAAAAAAGAGATAGACTTGACTAGGAAAACCTGTAAGTATCTAAATAGACTTAGGAGAATGAGAAACATTCACTTTGATCCAATTATGTATATTTGTAATTGATAGCAATCAATTTAACAAATATCTATTAAACACCTACTTTGTTCAAGGCACTATGCTCAACACTGGGGATCCAAAGACAAAAATGACTACTACTATCACTATGCTACTACTACTATTACTACTACTACCACCACCACCATCACTAAGAATTATTATTATTCTTTTTTCTTCCTCTTCCTCCTTCTTTCTTTTCTTCTTCTTCTTCCTCTTCCTCCTTCTTTCTTCTTCTTCCTCCTTCTTTCTTCTTCTTCTTCCTCTTCCTCCTTTCTTCCTGCTTCTTCTTTTCTTCTTCTTCTTCCTCTTCTTCCTCCTCTTTTCCTTCTTTTTCCTCTTCCTCCTTTCTTTTTCTTCCTCCTTTCTCTTCTTCTTCTTCTTCTCCTTTCTCTTCTTCTTCTTCTCCTTTCTCTTCTTCTTCTTCTTCTTCTTCTTCTTCTCCTTCTTCTTCTTCTTCTTCTTCTTCTTCTTCTTCTTCTTCTTCTTCTTCTTCTTCTTCTTCTTCTTCTTCCACTGCTACTGCTGCTTCCACTGCTGTTACTGTTTCTACTGTTGCTGTTGCTACTAATCATAATTTTAATTCCTGCATAAAAGGACCTTACTTTTTGTGACAGAGTAGAAAGAAAGAACCTCTATTGCTTATAACAGATGTGATCTATCAAAAAACCTCTTAACTTCAATTTCCAAATCACCACAATGAGGGGATTGGACTATTTGACCTCTGATGCCCCATCTAGCTCTAAATAAATTCTGAGTCTTTATTCTTCCCACATCATGATCTGTCTACCCCTATTAGAAGAAGGTTTCCATTCTCCCATCTCAGATGAACATGGGGAGAATCTTCATTGTTGGCCTCATTATTCTCTGGGCTCTGATTTAATTGTAACTAACTAATCACAGAATTATAGAAGCTTGGAGTTTTATTTAGGTCAGTAGTCACTTTGCTTTAGAAAAAATATATACTTACTTATGTTTCATATATTTATATATTATATTTATTTTTATATATTCTATATAATATTTTACCATTGGGGACATAATATATTTATATTTAACATATTTATATTATGTATTATATCATATTTTGATGTATATGTATCACATTTTCTTTTTCAACCAAACATTCACCAATTATTGATGAATAGTAGTATTTACTAAGTACCAGGCATGAACTGTGCTATTCCTATAAGAAACAGGTGTGTATGTATATAATGTGTATATGTACATATATACACATAAATATATGACAATATTTAGTGGCTGATTTTTAAACAGATAAGAGATAGGTAGGCTTCAGTCAGAGGAACTTACCTTTAGTGATAAAAAGCAGTTCTTACTGGTGCCACATCAAGAAACCATTGCAATATGGAGCTAGACATGACACCCTCATTTCCATGAATTTACATAGTCAGACCCTCAGGACTGTAATTCACTTTCTTAGTACATCTACCTCCTAAAATCCTAGAATCTCTAGTTCCCTTAAGAATCAGTTCAAATGTTGGCTCCTAGAAATTTTAGAAATTAGTTTGTGTATGTCTATATGTACTTTTGTATCTGTAAACTTAAATACATTTAGAAACACAAATGTGAAGATACAAGATTATATATAGGTGTATATATACATAGGTATACGTGGTTATGTGTGTGTACATGTATAGACACACACAAACTCATATTTATTTATACTGTTTCCTCCAATGGAATATAAAATTCCTGACTTGAGGACCTCTTCATTTTAGCCTTCATGCTCTTTAAACTGGGCACAGTGTCTCACACATACTATTAATAAACACTTGTTAGATGAATGAAAAGTGCCCCCAAGTTACATACTCATGACAAGCCCTACCTTTTAGATAACATAATCTTTTACCCACTAAGAAAAGAATAATAAAAATAGCCATGTACATAATAATAGCATTCATACAGAATTTTAAGATTTATAAAGCACTACTTACATATGTAAACACATGCAAGTATATATGTATATGCATATATATGTATATGTAATATCTCATTTGATAATAAAACACTTTGAGGTTTTCAAAGTACTTTTCTCTCAACAATTTTCTGAGTTAGGCACTGTAGAAATCGATACCCACATTTTACAGGTGAGAACACAAAAGATGATTGACTTGAAATGACTAGATTATGGCAACACAGGTGGTATGTGTCTGGGGTGAGATTCAGTGGTCTCCTGAATCCAAAGCCAACACTTTGTGATATTTGCCTGCCTTTTGCAATTCTGTCTCTCTACCCTGCCCTCAGGTGTACAAATGTCAGTTGATTTCACTTAAGTGGCTGTGATGAAAATCAACTCATTCCTGTACTTTGAAGTCCCAAAGAGTCTTTAGTGAGTGGAATTCCAAAACCAATGGCTGACTGTACCCAGGAGATGCTACTGATGGCTCTATCTTGGAATTAACTTAGAAGGGATGGCTTTCCCAGCTGAACACTATAGTGAGGACACACAGGAGCCTTCTGCTCTGTATCCTCACTTCCATGAAAGGGATGTCCTCTACCCCTACCCTGGGGCTAGCAATAAAGCACCTAGTCAACTAGACTTCCTCTAGTAAAGACAAATGAAGCTTATGTGGAGGCAGAGCAATATACAGACTAAGTTACTGGTTTTCTTGTTTCTCAGATAAACTCACAGCTAAAATCACCAAGGGATTCTTCAGGTGGAAGAAGTCTCAAGTCTTTAATTGAATCTCTCCTTCAACAGAAATTTCCCCTAAATAAGGGAATTTTGTTTCTATAACTTTTGTATCAATCCTTTGTACAACTGTATATAGCTATCTGAAAGCCTAGATTTTATTGCTGTCAGTTAATCAAGAAGCATTTATTAACTCTCTATTATATACCAGGAAGTGTGACTGTATGAATAGAGAGAAAAAAAGGGTGCCAACTTCTATCCTGTCAACTTCCAAATTTCTCTTCTGTTACTTTCCTTCCTGCATTAGAGAATCTCTCTCTGACATACAGCTTTTTTGGATGTGCATGACCCACTTTCTCAGTTTTAAAAATCTTTTTGGTTTTATTTTTGAGACTCCAAATAAAGACATTCTTACCAGCCATTGTTAGCAGAACTCCATCCTCAATCAGAAGCCAGACATATTTATATATAGATAGTATGCATGTATGTGTATGTGTATATATATATATATATATATGTAAGTGTACACATGTTTTAATGTCTATTTGATCCAGAAATTTAAATTCTAGTCTCAAATGCCATCTTCACTTTTTGTTTATTATCTCCTGTCAGCCTCTTTTGTATTCCTCACTTTTGATCTGCAACAGGAATAAAAAGAAAAAAAATCTGTATACAATATCTTCAGTTTCTTATTGAATACTGTAACCTTCAATAATGCTGTCTAAATTCTTCAAGGAAGACTAGTTTGATCCCACTGAAATCATCAGAAGTGCAACTACTACATCAGAAGTAGTAGTCATCCAATTTGATAAGTCTTGGTTGGTTCTCTATTTGATTCTGGATACATGCCCATGGGATTCAGTAGACCTTTCTATTGTAATCAGGCTGAAAAACAGCAGTCTTTCTACCACTCAGTAAGGCACCACTAACCACCACCATTCATAACAAAAAAGTACAAAGCTTTGCACCCTTAATGCCTCAAGATGCACATTCTCATACACCAAGTTTCAGTACCCAGAATCAGAAATAACCCTCAAATTATCCTGCTGGATGAAAAACATCCCACTCTCTTCTGTCATACAGAATAAAGTATTAGAGTGTTGTATACTTCCTGTAGAAACTAAGGAAATCCCTTCCCTCTCCCCACACTGCTGTGTGGTGTGTTTGTTTAAACTGAGTAATTTATTTAACCCTAATCTTAGCATCTTCCTGAAGTAGATGGCAGTTCATTTTATCAAGGATTTGCCGATCTATTTGATTCCAATATTAATTGTTAAAAATGTCATTTATAAATTGTAATTTCTTTACTAATTACAAGTAATGTGTCCCCAAAATATCCACCCAAGCCCTGAACTTCATATCAATTAGCAAATGTTTTCCTATGAGATTTTTATTAACACTTCAGATAGAGTCTGAATTTTGGAAAATAACAACAATAATAACAACAACCCAGAAACAATAAGATCCTACTGAGGGGCCCATCACAACAAGACTAGCTTCCAAACTAAAGCCATCTTTACATATCAGAGCATTGATCATCATCACAACTCCATATAAAGAGCATTTGGAGGAAATACCCTTACTGTTTATTGTTGTGGTTGTTTTGTTGGCTTTTAAATACTGAAATAACTAATAAAAAATATATAGACTTAAAGTTCAAAACTGTTGACTTTCTATGCTGATTTAGAAGTATTTGATAGGTGTTCCCTAAACTTAAGTAGACAGATATGAACACCATAACACTTTTAAAGAGATGAAATTTTTACACTTTGGGGAATGTCTAAATTCCCAGATCTAAAGAGTTGTATTAATATCTTCTTTGGTTGTTTTTGGTTTCTAGAATTCTTTGAAGCATATCGATACTGCTGTGAACTCCTGAAATGAGTAGTTCTAACTTCTGTGTCTTTATTTCTTTCCTTTCCCCACCACTATGCTCAGGTTAGTGTCCTCTGTCATAAATACCTTCTCTTTTGTCCTCTAGGCTCTAGCCCTGATGACCTAATTGTAAAGAAAAATGTCTAGACCATTAGTGCCTATATAACTACATCCCCAGTGATTTAGGAAACAGGAAAACTTTCCTATTTCACCTCAGAACATTCTTTATAATGTAACATTAGAAAACACCCCAAACACTGTGCTTATTTAAATGCCAAAATCAGTTCTAAGTAATGTAAGCTTGTGATTTGTAATGCTTCTCAAGCTCATTAACTGGTGATTTTCATGGGGCCACCTCTACATTGCCTTCCCCACACTGCCACTAATCTATCCCTTGGATAGTCTTAATAATTATAATTCCTGTACTTCTGCTATTCAGTACAAACAGAGAAAGTGTAAGTCAGGTCAGAAACTTAGTACTGAAGTTTGTGAATCTTCCAGTCATTTGCTTCTTGGAGAATCACTACATCTCTTGGGTCTGCTCTCTGTACCAAGTGGAACAAGTCTAATGACCTTTTGAAGGCCTGAATACAGTGAGCATGTCTTCAAGAGGCTCTAGTATTTTATAAAGCCCTATTCCTGCCACATTGCTTCTTCCTTCCTTCCTTCCTTCCTCAACAGTGTGTAGAACTATTTTTTTTCTGTAATCACAGATATGGTCTGTGTTTATCAATTTCAGTATAACAAAAACATATATGTTTAGATAAATCATAGAATTGGATGATAATTCAGTGATCTCATTCAAATCTCATGTGAGAAGGAATTTCCACAAGGTCTCCAACAATTAGTCATCCTACCTTTGTTTGAAAAATCTCCAGACAATGTGATAATAATACCTGCTGAGCCAGGCACTTTTGAATAGCTTCATTTTTTTAAAAACAAAATTTTCTATTACATTAAGCCCAAATTCACATCTTTGCAAATTCTGTTGCCAAGTTCTGTTGATTTTGCCTTCAAAACATCTTTTGTATTCTTTCCCTTATTTCTTCTGACAGAACTACCACCCTGGTCAAGGCCCTCATCATTTGACCTTTATAACATCCTCAGTGGATAGTCTTACAGGTATTATTGGCCTCATTTTATGACTTTGGAATCGGCAATTCAGAGTCATTAAGAAATGCTGATGGACATGTGACTAGTAAGACTAGAGCTACTGCTCAAATCCATAATTGTCCAATCTTGACCAAGTATGAGTTGAACCAGCTTGCTCATGATTTTAACTGTATTATGCTTTAGAATACTACCCAATTTTCTCAGGAAATTAATAACTAAGAGACTTAGATTCCTGAATGAAGTAGAATATTGTTTTATCTAGATCTTTTCAACTTCTCCTTGATACAAAAGATACCAGTCCATTTATGAGATGTTCTGAGACTTTTCTTAATAGAACAGATTTTGTTGCAAATTACACAGCATTAGATCATATTATTTAGGACCATCTATGTAGAACAGAAAAGGACTTTTGAGGGATTTAGTTCAAACCCTTTTCTTTACAATTAAAGAAACTGAGGTGCGGACATAGTAAGTATCTTTCCTAAGGTCACCAGAGTATTAAATGGCAGAACCTGGATGTGGACCTGGGTCCTATGAAATCAAATATAATACCCTTATATTCATACTATGCGTTTGATAATTAGAAGAAAGTAACTTCATGATTGCATACCAGTATCTTGGCGAGTCAGTCTTGGCTTCAAATTTCACCATAGTAAAAAATGATCTGTTTGAATCTGAATGTCTCCCAATTTTCATCTCCTGCTTTTAGTATCTATATTCAACTCCAGAACAAAGGGCAAAGGGGACAAATGGACAGTCCACCTACATCTCTCACTGGCTTCCAAATCTAAATGCTAGAAAGAAGCATCTTTTCCTAGTGGTCATATTTGGGCACTTCTTGGTGTTCATTTTGTCAAGATGAAATCTATTCCCCTGAGAAATGATCACAGTATTGTAAATAATTGCAGTAGCAGATTTTCCAACTCTAATTCTCAGAATATAGTAGGTACTCATATTCTGACATTTTGTAAAAATGAAAATTGAGTAACAGGAATTCCAAATAAGCATTATTTCTCATAATTCAAGAATTTTGAAAACTATAACATAGCATGTATATTATGCTCATATGTCTGAGGGTCAGGAGTAATTCAAACCCAGGTCTTTCCCAGTTACAAGCCCAGTAGAGTCCAAGTTCATTCTTTCTCTTGCAAAGGCAAAATCTTATGGATATTAAAAATTATACAGCCTTAGAAGTATTAAATAAAAGTCTGCAAATTTCATACTAGTCACAGTCTTATAAATACATCTCCCTGCTTTCTTGAATGTATAAAGAAGACTAATCATATCAGTGTGGCCATCTGATTTAAGAAACATATAATTGGAGTCTGTTCCCTAACAATTAAAATACAAGTTACCAATGAAAAACCTTTTGCACAAGAAATCTTGCTTCAGCTAGGAGGTCCAAAGGAGTAATTTGCCATCTGACAGGCCACTAGCACATTGGAGGCAATGAAATGCAACCATTTCAAAAGGCTTTTACAGACTCTGATCTGAAAGAGAGCTGAGAAAGAAAATTTTAATTTACGTTTTTCTAAGCTCATTAAAATAAAACAGCTGAAAGTCTTATTTGCCTATGTCATTCAAAAATATTTAAGTGGGTCAAAAAAAAAAACCCCACAGATTTCTTTTTTTGTTTTAAATTTGGTCCATGCTTTAGAGAATAATCAAATTTGAAAACAAGATGAAATTAATTAGAAACTAGAACATACCTTATTCATATTTTATGAACATTATACCACATATTTGCATAAACCAGAATCTGTAGCACCATAGTCCACATAATATTTGTAGATTACTTAAAATGAACTTTCTTCCTTTGCAATATTTCATATCTTCTAACTAAATTCTAATGTTAAATGCAATCTAATTAAAATCTAATTTACCTCTTTCTTGTTAATTAAAATTTAAAAAAAAAAATGCAGGTTGCTTGCAGATTGCAGTTTTGTTAAACAGATACCCAGACTTACACACTGTGTTTGTGTGTAAAAAGATAGTCATAAAACACACTCAGTACTAAGACAATGTGTCATATGGTAAGTACTTAATAAATGCTGATGAATGAATGATTGTAGCCCTCTAATCATCCTGGGAGCCTAAAATCACAACAATACCAATGAACATTTTCATAGTGCTTTATGTTTTGCAAAGTCTGGTTTTAATCCTCACAATAACCTTTTGAAGGAAGTACTTTTATTATCTTCATTTTACAAATGAGGAAACTGAAAGCATTCAAGTGACTTGCCCATGGCCACACAGTTAATCATATCTGTGGTATGATTTGAACTCAGAGCTTTTTAAATTCAAGTCCATCATTCTATTCACTAGACTACCATCTGTCTAAAGATGTCAATTTTTCCCCTTACAAAGTAGGTATGTTTACTGTGCTAAGTACCTTCATGCATCAGACTCTAAATAAACATACACCCCCACACGCATATATATGTGTGTGTATGTACGTACGTGTGTATATGTAAATGAAAGGATCACCTGCATTCCAAAATGCAGGTAGCAAGTATGGAACGGTAGGAAAGGACTCGAATTACAAAGGAAGTTGAGTCCTTGATTAAGGAACTGATCTAAAAATTGTTTTTACATGTAACTGGGGAAAATTAAATTCTAAATAAATACTACTACTAATAATAATGGTAACAATAAAGAATGACTCAAGAGAAAAAAATAATAAAGGAACTGATAAACAACTTCCCATAATACAGTGGACCCAATGAGCATGCACAGTTAGGAGAATGAATGGACTTCTGGAAGGGTATGCCTAAAAGGCAGGGTTTTCCAACTTACATTTGCCTTAATAACCTCAGCTGATTGTCAGGAAGCTGAATATCCTGAAAGGAAAGTTGAATATGGGACAAACTCAAGGGTCCCAAAGATTTCTCGGGTGGAAAGCATAAGCCAAAGCATATTACCACTAATAAAATCCTTTAAAATGGAAACTGAATTATCTGTTTGAAGTGGCAGGACCAAAGATCTGCAGTTAGCTCCTGGGTTACAAAAGGAAAAAGAGGTTTAATATTATGACTCCAGAAACCTAAGTGAAAAAATTCATAACAGTTTCATTTCTATTCATTTCTGAATTGTTGATGAATCTTTAATATAGACTGAATTTCCATGAAATTCCACTTGTCACATTATTTTACCAATTGCTGGTAAAGCCTAAAATATTTTCGTGAAATGTAAAATTTATTTTTTAAACATATGTCAATTTGAAATCATGAACTATTTTTTACTTGCAACTACTTATGGCTAATGTGTTTCCTCCTTCTGAGTCTGGGGAAGGAGGGAGAAGTGGGGTAGAGAGAAAAAAAGAGGAAGATGATTTTTTGGTATCAGAAATTTAAGGAATTTATCTGAATGAATCCTTTAAGATTTCCTTTTTCTTGTCTTTATGTTATGACATTGACGTTAGCACAGGTCAAGGGTTTTCTTAGTCTTCATTGATACTAATGAATTGTGGTGACTTCTCTGTATTATTTTATTCAGTTTTCATGGTATTTTAAACATCAAGCTGCCCACCTACAACGCGATTTAATTAAATTCCAATTGAGATGAATGAATTTAGTTTTTATCAAGCACTTACTCTAAGCAAAGTTCTGCATTAAGCAAAATGGATGCAAATAGAAACGGCAGAGAACTTCCATTCTAGTGGGATAACACATATGGAAAGTTTCAGCTGAGGTTCAGATGGAAAAATCCCATGGTCCTTAGGGTTCCGTGGCAAAGCAGATGGTAATACCTCTTCATTAATGATTTCTACCATTTTCATTGTTTTCTTGGTTTTGTTTTTGCTTTTGTTTTTTGTCTGTCTCCATCAGAGTCTGAGGGGAGATAGTGGTCAAGCTGATGGTGGTGGTTCAATATGCCCTGCACATCCTACTTCTTTCTCAGGATACTCCATTGCTTTGACTATGCTGGCTTGCCTGCTATGCTTGGCAATTGGTTGACATTTGGTGGAAATGACTGATCCCTTCTTCATAGGACTTGTTTCTCCAAATGATGGCTGTAAGAGCTGGGATGGAAACAGGACTAGTGGTTTGTAGGGTAATATAACTTTTGGGGATCTTGTGCTCCTCCAGATTGAATATGAAATGCTTCTATTCATAGATATTTCCCCAGTTATTTGTAAGAGGGATTATAAGGGACTCAATAATAATGACCCATCACTAACTTTATATATTAACTTAATAGATTTATATTTCTATTTGTCTTAATTTACTTATATGAAAACTATTCTTACATGATAATATCTTGGTTTGTTTACTTACATGGGACATTTTCTCATTAAATTAGATCAGGCATACAAAACATTTTAAATTTCTAAGAAATAAATTTCAGTAAAATAGCAACTATCAGGACTTTCCTTTGTATTTTTCCTATTATCACAACATTGGGAGTATATTCTATTATTTTTAATGTTTTTCTTAAATTAAATATTCTCAAGAATAGTTTCAATTTTAAAATGTTTTTTAAATAGCTTCTAGATTTATGTTTTGCATGCCAATGTTCTGCCTGGAGCAAATTTGAAAAATTGTACAGCTGTTATAAAACAGCTGAAAATAGTAATATAACTGAAATGATGATGAACTCTTAGTAGTGCTTGTGGGGATTCCTTATATCATCAAATTTATCCTTGGAGGATTCATTATTTCATTTTTACAGGGCACAAATCATCAGGCAATTATTCCTTACTTATAAGAAAACTATTACTCGGGGCTATTGTAGAAGTACAGTGTTTATTTATTTATTTATTTAGGGTGGGAAGTCTATATACCATTACTGCTATCTGAAAGTAATTAATAATAAAATCTTCATTTGTAGTGATTAAATAGATATTTATGATTATCAAATAAATTAGAAGCACTTCTTTAATGTTGCATAAGGAACTGACTTAACAATTAATTTAAACTACCACTGTTCTTTTTATAAACTGACCTTTCCCTACATCATATATTAATATTTAAAAAGCACCAGAAGAGGAAAAAAAGGAAAGGTATGTTCAGGAAGATGGTGTCTAAATTTTTTTTTTTAATCTGTTCCTCACTTTGTCAATTAAAACAGAAAAATAATTATTTCTCTCAGTAGCAAAAATTCTACCTCTTACATTTCTTGACTTATATGTTTTAAACTTTCTAAAAATTATTTACAATTCTGAATTTTCTGAACTTAATTTTTTAACCCATACCTATGATTTCATTTACATATAAAATGCCTAATTTGGAAGCTCTTCCCTCTAAGTGTATAAGTCATTGTTTCTGGCCACATAATGGATGTTTTTAAAAGGCTTATTGACTGTTGTAGAAAATTAGCTGGAAGACTAAAAGGATGTGGCATCTTGGCTAAGATATCTCTCACGGAGGACTTGAATAAAGATCTTCCTAGCTCAGAAGTGGGCATTCCATGCACTATCCCATGGCCTCTTTTTAAACCTTTAATGAGAAAAAAAACAAAAAGTATACCAGAAAGAAATAACTCAGAGTATTCAGTTAGAATTCCAAAGGACTGGGGTCTTTTCTCTATTCTCCTACTGACTTAGTCTTTTTTTTTTTTTATTTTGTTCACTGTGTGTCTATTTCCACTTGAAAAATGAGAAGGGTAGCTAGGTATCTTCTTGGTTTCTCACCCCCTGAAGTGAAATGTTCTTTTTAAAAAAAAATTATTTTATAGATATCATTATAGCATTCTGGCCAAAGATCTAGTGTTCTTTGTTTTTGTTCCACGGTCAAGATCTGACAAGAAAAATTCCACATTTACTAAGCACCTAGTATAGACAAGGCACTGTGCTATGTACTGATATATAGATAAAATTAAACAATACATCCTTAAAAGAAGCATACATCCTACCAGGAGGTTTTACAGCAGGGTTTGTTTGTTTGTTTAAGGCTGAATGTGTGATTTCACTGGAGAAGGAAAGAGAAAAGGAAGGAAGGAAGGAAGGGAGGGAAGGAAGAAGGAAGAATTTATTAAGTGCCTACTATGTGGCAAACATTGTTCTAAGCACTTTAAATATATAAGCTCATTTGATCCTCATAACAACCCTGTGAGGTATGTGCTATTATGATCCCCATTTTATTATGGTTGAGGAAATTGAGAGAAACAGAGATTGTGACTTGTCCAGGATCATACATCAAGTATATATTTAAGGCAGGATTTGTACTTGGGATTTCCTGGATTCAGGTCCAGGGCTCTATCCACTGCTCCACCTAGTTCACTCTCAAATTAGTATGTAATATTGTGACTGGTACTTAATCGGTGCTTAATAAATGTCTATATATTGAGAATTTTCTGGAGCATTGTGCAGTTGTGGCATGTTCATGTAGGAAACTCCCAATCAGGAAACACTGGCTCCCAACACAGATGATTATCTGGTCTACAACTTCCTCTTTCAGAGTTTGCTTTGGGTAAGCAAACAGAAGGTAATTTTAAAAGAAAAAGAACACAGATAACTGAAGAGAATTAAGAAAGATTTCTTGGAGTTGATATCAGAGCAGAATCTTGAGGAAGACAACATTGGAGAATAGAGGGCATTCCAGGTACACTGGACACGGTTGTTCAACAACACAGAGATGGGGCTTTGTCTGCCGAGGCAGGGGAACAGTAACTGGAGTATGGTTTAAGGTTTGCAAAGCATTTTAGATGTGACATATCAATTGATCCCCACAACAGTCCTGGGAGGTGTGGGTGCTATTATTCCCCACATTTTACAGTTTAGAAAGCTGAGTCAGACTTTCTCAGGGTCATACAGAGATGATCTAATCTAATGATCTAATTCCTCATTTTAAATATAAGGAAACTGTTTCCTCGTTTAAAATATAAGGAAACTGAGACCCACAGAGTTTACAGGACTCACCTGAGATCAAACAGAAAGAAAGCATCAGAAATGAGATTTGAACCCAGACCTTCAGAGAATTCCAGATCAATGCTATGACCACTATATATCACAATAAGTAACAAACTGGAGACATCCAGAAATCTAGAATGATTAAACAAGTCTGATCATTTGTTGCTGTTTTATGCCTAGCCTGAGCATGGAAATATTTGGAAGATACTATTCAAGGAAAAATAAAATCTTGTCCTCTGAATGTAATAATAAGAGAAAATAATTTTTTGCCTTGAAAAATTTTGATCCAGCTTGACATGAGGCATGACCAAAATTCCAATTCTCTTGTTATTGTTGTTGAAAGATTCTTCCTCAGTTTAGGGAAGCATTCATTCTGGATGTTTTCTATCAATATGTCAAATGTTTGTGCCAGATCATATCTGTGTGCTGTTGTTCATTCTACCATTGATTGATCCCTTATCACATGATATTAATCATAAGAAGTATAAATGTCAATTTTGCTAGTGGTCCTGAGAGTATACGGTGAATAACAGACGCATAATAAGTGAGCAGTCATCAGGATACTCCATTGCTTTGGCATTGTCTATATTTGCAGGAGCCCCGCTTAGGCATCATGGCAGATCTGTTCTCCAGTGTTTACAGTTGCACTTATCATGTGAGTTACTGAGCTGTTACTGCCTGCACAGAAGTAAATGTCAGATGAAATCAGTGCTTGTGCTTAATGGCATTAAATAAACTTAACCATGGCTCAGGGAGTTCTGGGTATCAGTATTTCAGATACAATAAGTGGATCAGGAGAGAAATTTAAATTCCAATTCTTGCAATTACATTAATTTTCCAAGACATTTATTAGTTAGCAGTGAGGAGCACTGAGCTTAATAAAAAAATAGTCAAGAATTCTATTTGTGTATTTATTGAGTTTTAATATTATTTGTACTTGGTTTTGATATCTGTCTTTGGAGGTTATTGGAACAATCTGAATCCATTTGAAAATCTACTGCATTTAATTTTATGGAATTAAAATTTAATTAGATAATGAAGGCATATTCAGATTGTTTTATTGCACATTCTTATTGATAGGATTTTTAATTTTAGTTGTATAATGTGAACTGCTAATTTATCATTAGAATTTAGATTCTCACAAAGTAAAATAAAATAGATACACAGTAATTATGCTTCTTTAGAAGCATGGGAAAAGTAAAATTAGTATCATGTGTTAAATATTTAAAGGAGTCAATTCCATTCTTCCCATACCTGTTTGGAGCTTACTCAATAGGCAATTTTCTTTCTTAAAAAAAAAAAAGAGAGAGATTTTTTTTTCATCTTTCTTTTGCACTGCCTTGATTCCCACCCCACCCCCATCTCTCCACCTTTTTTTTTTAAACAAATACTTTATTAACTTCTGTTTTACATCATTCATTTCTGCCAGATTTTGAGTTACAATCATTTTCCCCCCATTATTCCCCTACCCACCCTCCCAAAATAGCAGTCCCACAAGATATCGCTTCCTCCAATCTGCTCTCTCCCATACCTTCTCCCATACCCCCATCGACTTTTCCATTAGAGGAAGATGAATCTTTGTGTCCCAATGCCTGCACATCTTATCTCCCTATTATAGGCAAAAGAGTATTAATAATAGTATTTATATATATATTTGAAACATTTAATGTTACGACCTTGAATTTCAGATCCATTTCCTTCCTCCCTTGTCACCCATTCCTTCTTGGGAGATAAGTAATTCAGTATATGTTGTACATGTCTAGCTATGCAAAACATTATCATGGTAGATATATTGTACAAGGCTGCTTATAATTCCCTCCCACTCATCCCACCCCCCACCTGGTCCATTCCCTACATGATCCTGTCCCTCTTCTATAGTGGGTACTTCCAACCTCCCCTCCCCCCAAGGATGCCCTCCCATCCATCATCCCTCCTCTCATCCCCCTTCCCCTATCCTGCTGCAGGTTGAGATATCCCATTTAGTATGTATGTCATTTTCTCCCTGAACCAAATTCAATGTGAATGTGGTTTTGCCTTTTTAGCCTTCCTTATTCTCCCCCTCCTTTGCACTCACTTCCCCTACATGAGATAGTTTACCCTACCATGTCTCTCCCCATCTCCTCTTGCCACTTTCTTCTCTCACCTCATAATTTCATCCCTTGAGTACTCTCCCTTCCCAACAAAATCAACCTATGCCCTCTATCCATATATAACTGTAACCATATACACACACATTCACACATGTATTCGTATGACCACACCCCCTTCTTCCATTATTTTCATAGTGGGAAAGATATCATCAGTCACAGATATTGCTTTTCCATATAGGAATGTAAATAGTTCAACTTTGATAAGTTCCTTTTGATTTCTTTTCCCTGATTGTCTTCTCAGGCATCTCTTCCTTCTTGTGTCTGGATGTCAGATTTTCTATTCAACTCTGGATTTTTCCTCAAGAATGCTTGAAAGTCCTCTATTCCACTGAATGACCATATTTTCCCCTGAAACAAAATACTCAGTTTTGCTGGGTAGGTGACCCTTGGGTTCAGTCCCAGCTCTTTTGCCCCCTGGAATATCATATTCCATGCTCTTCAATCTCTCAGTGTAGAAGCTTCCAGGTCCTGGGCTATTCTGATTGTGTTTCCACAATATTGAAATTGTTTCTTCCTGGCTGCTTGTAGTATTTTCTCCTTGATCTGGGGATTCTGGAACCTGGCTATAATATTCCTGGGAGTTTTCTTTTTGGATCTTTTTCAGGAGGTGATCAGTGGATTCTTTCAACCTCTATTTTGCCCTCTGGATCTAAAACATCAGGGCAGTTTTCCTTGAGAATTTCTTGAAGGGTGATTTCTAGGTTCTTTCTTGATCATGGCTTTCAGGTAGTCCAATAATTTTTAAATTGTCTCTCCTGGATCTATTCTCCAGGTCAGTGGTTTTTCCCATGAGATATTTCACATTGCCTTCTAATCTTTCGTTTGTTTGGATCTGCTTAACAGCATCTTGATTTCTCATAAAGTCACTAGCTTCCATTTGCTCCAGTCTAACTCTGAAGGAATGAATCTCCTCAGTGAACTTTTGAGATTCTTTTTCCATCTGGCAAATTCGACTTTTTAGGGCATTCTTCTCCTCATTGCCCTTTTGGGCCTCCTTTGCCATTTGAGTTAGTCTATTTTTTAAGGTGTTGTTTTCCTCAGTCAGGCTGTTGACCCTCATTTCATACTTTTCCTGCATCCTTCTCATTTCTCTTTCTAATTTTTCCTCCACTTCTCTTATTTGATTTTTAAAGTCCTTCTTAAGGTCCTCTATGGCCTGCAACCCACTCATGTTTCCCCTGGGGCTTTTGGAGCAGGACTTCTGACCTCACAGTCCTTTTCCCGCTCTATGCCCCCAAAATAGTAGTCTAGGGTTGCATTTTTCTGTTTCCTTTGCCTTGGCATGTTGCCACTTAATTGCTTGACTTTTGGGCTTGTTGCCACACTATGGCTTTAAGGCCAGATAGAGGAATTTTCGTCCCGAACGTGTGGGGGGCAACTTCCGTTTCTGGCAAGCTGTAAACCCACCCACAACTTCCACCCTAGATCACAATCCAGATCCAGGGAGGTTAAAGCAAGAGCGATTACCCCCCAAGACTGATCGCTGGATCTCCCCACGATTTGTAGGCTGGGAGCCGGAAATGCCTCTGAAAACTACACAGTGGCGTGTCTCCTCAGCAGCTTCTAGCCCCCAGGGGAGGGAGCTGACGCATTCCCCAAATACAGGTCCCAAAGTCCATAGGACACTAACCTCTTACTTTGTCCTAGGCAAGTCTATGTTGATAATTCTGGCGTCTCCACAGTTCCTGGTGTTCTGGGGTTCCTCCAGCCGGCTGCTGGCCCTGCCGCCCTGGGGCTAAAACCTCGGCTCAAGTGGACCTGGGCTCGGCTCGGCTCCTGTGCTCTGCGCGCTGCCGGCTCCCAGACCACTGTGCTGGTCCTTCCTGCAGGGTGCTGGGCTGTCCTCAGCGGGAGGTTAGCTTCTCTGTGTCGTTCTGTGGGTGCTGGGGCTCCAGAAGTTTTTCAGAGTCCTTTTTTTACATAATTTGTGGAGAATCTGGGGGCAGAGAGGCTTGGAGGAGCTGTTTCTACTCCGCCATCTTAGCTCCCCATCTCTCCACCTTTTAAAGAAGCATCCTTTATAGTTGTGTTACATCCCTCAGTATTATTGTGTCTGATTCTTCGTACCCCCTGGGGCCATGCTGTTCCTAGGGTTTTCTTGGCAAAGATAATGGAGTTCTTTGACATTTCCTTCTTCTATCCACTGAGCCACCTAGCTCCAACCCTTCCCCCATCCCTTATAACAAAGTATAAGAAATAAGACAAAAAAAGAGAAAAAAAATCAGCAAAAGCAGTGATCACATTTTTAAAAATCTAATATAACATGCAATGTTCCTCATTCATTAACCTCCATCCTTGAAGAGGAGCAGGTAGAGTTCTACCCCATATCTTTTCTCTGGGGCCAACTCCAGTCATTGTATGATTGTTTTTGTGGTATTGCTTTTACATATGAAAGGTAGGCCATAAGTTAGATAAAGATTCAAATAGCAGCAGCAAATGAGAAGTAAAAAGTAAAGATGAGAAGGAAATGGTGATAATATAGCTAACCTGGCCTAATTAAATACGATTTTTTTTTCTCAAAAATGAGAAATGGATAAAAGCAAAGACAATGATTCTGATTTTATTTTTATTTTTTAAAGAATTTTAAGTGATATAAATTGTTGACATAGCAAAGATGTGAGAAGACCTCAGAAACATCATCAGTATTCATTTAATCCCTTTTCCAAGAAGAAATATCTCAAATTGCAAAAAGCACTGATTAAAAGTTTGAGTACCCTTGAAAAACATAGGATGATGAAATTTCATGAGTAGCTTCTGGTCACAAAAAAGTGACAACAGGAGAGAGAAAACCAGCCTGCAGAGAACTTGGTGTGAGGCCTAACTAAGGTAGATTTTGCCCATTTTATTTGCTAACTCTTCTACAATTTTCCAGGTAATCTATCTTATGATACGCAAATGATAATTTTTGTTGAATATTTGATGATGTTTACACATTTAATTTCTCTTTCCTGTCTCATTGCCATAACAATTTTAACATATAATATTTTCATATTATATCAGTTGCTATCCTTCATTCTTGAAGAGGACCAAAATGACCCCACTATGTTAGAGTCAAGGTACAGTGTGGCTGAATGTGTCTGATCAGACCAATATGAGCTTGGAATGCTCTACCACAGGTCAGATACAAATAGTCCATGTGAAGAACATTTGGGGTGAATTCCCTAATTTGCACATGTGGGATTTCTTTGGAGCTACTCCAATTCTGCTTGGCTCATAAAGAACAGCATCTTCTCTGATGAGGGTATGTCATGCTGGGTGGTCCTGTGTCAATGTCTTCCATGCCATACAATCAACTGCAAAGTTTTTGAGTGTCCTTGTATTGCTTCTTCTGACCACAAAATAATATTTGAGGGAGGAGGCTGTCATGAATAGAGTCACCCTTGGAATCAGGAAGAATAGTCCTACCTGTGACATATTACATGTGTGGCAATGAGCAATTCAAATTTTCAGTATTACAGACCAGAGGTGTTAAGCACAAGGACCACAGAGCTCCAACCAGATTGGAATGTAATTGGGAAATATTTATCAAAATAAATAAAAAATGCAGTAAAACACAGAAAATATCAATTTGTAGTTTGTTTGTTTTGAGCCAGCATTCAGCCTGCAGGGATCCCAACGTACAGTTCAGTGGTTCTCTCTCTATTTGTGCTTGATGCCAAGGCTTCACACAACTTTGGAAAATCATAAGTTTCAGGAAAGGCACCCACATAAACTGGCAGAGGGACCTTTCTCACAAGAGTCCCAAATAACAGTGAGAGCATAGCCCAGTCCTTTTCCCCATTCTTCTATCAAATAGTAATGAGCAGAAGGGCCATCCTTTCTTTATCCTTAGTTTCAGTTTTGTAGGGAAATTTTCCAGCTTTCTCCCAGGAGCAGATTAGCTTTTAGTGTTAGATAAATGTTTTTAATCAGATTAATGAAAGTCTCTTCCATAGCTTTTGGGCTTAAAGTATTTTAAGAAATTTTCTTGAGGATTTTTTCTTCATCTATTGATGTAATCATTCCATTCAGCTGTTTTTCATTCCTGTATGACTCTTTGTGACCACATTTAAAGTTTTATTGTTTTTTTGTGTGCTTTGGTAAAGATATTGGAGTAGTTTGCCATTTTCTTCTCCAGATCATTTTATAGATGAGGAAACTGAGGCAAACAGGGTTAAGTGACTTTTCCAAGGTCACAAAACTAGTGTTTGAGGTAAGATTTGAATTCAGGAATTTGAGTCTTCCTGACTTTGGGTCTGGTACTGTATCCACTTCTCCACTATTGATTATTATACTTTTTTTTCTCCTGATCTTGAATCCTGTTTGCATTAGAACCTGGTAAAAATCTAACAAATATAATAATAACACACAATTATATGTGCTTTGCTAATATTATTATAGCTAATGTTTTTATCAATATTCTTCTACAAAGTTGTTCAATAATAATCATCCTATGTTTTTATCAGGTTTGTATGTCAAAACAATAGTTGTCTCATAAAAGGACTTCAGTTAGAGTGCTTTTTTATCTGTTATTAAGAACAATTTTCATCAATTTTTGCACATGTACTAACGGCTTTTTATGTTTAATGGAATCCTTTTTCAATCTTCCTGAATTGTGCTTGTGCTTCCCAATCCTGTCCTTGATAGGTCAAATAGGGTTTGCTTCACTTCTTGGGTTGAGCTCTCTATGCCATGTTTTATTAAGTGGGGATCTTGTTTTATAAATTATCATGATTTTTCCTTAAAAAAAAACAACACTCTGTGTTATTGATATCTGATTATACATACAGTTTTCTGATAAGTCTTCCTATTTTCTCTCTGTTCATTGTAAATTGTTCATTTACATTATTTGATTTCCTCCCCTACCCAATCCTTCTACCACCACCTTTTAAAGAAGTTGGTTAATTTTTAAGTAATTGGGCAGGTTTTTAAAAAAAATCAGTACTTTTTTCATTCTGTTTAACAGCTCAATGCTTTCTGGATTCTTTTTCTCTAATTCTTATAATTTCTTCTTTTGGGCTTGTTTCAGGGTTTGTTTGTTTTTTTCCCTAGTGTTTTGAAAACTTGCATGCTCAGTATTATTAATCCTTTCTTTTTCTGTTTTGTTAATACACTTCCACAGCTAGAATTTTTCCTCTCAGGATGGCTTTATCTGAATCCCATAAATTTCAGTATGTTGTCTCATTATTTAACTTTAGCATAGTTATTTATTGCTTCCAAGTTTTGTTCCTTGACCCATTTGTTATTCAGACTGATATTACTTAGTCTCTATTTAGGTCAGGAACTTTAGCTTATGTTTCCTTTATTAGTTACTATTTTTATTGTGTTCTGTTCTACAAAGAAAGTCACAGGTTTTCTACAGCAAACCATATTAAAAAAAAACTTTATTATGAACTTTACAAATCTTTAAACACGAACATTTCAGTATACAAAGAACAAAAAAAGAGAGGGTTGCATAAGAAATCATGAACTACTGTTACATTTTTTTTAAAGTAACACAGTACCTCCATTTCATTTTTAATTAGTTTTACTGTATATATATTTTTTATTTTTTATTGATGGAATTTTCTTTCTTTCATAATTTTTGGATCTCTACCACTAACCACTAGTTCCTTCCTTCTTCTCTACACTCTTGACAGAAAACTTTTTTATAAGAAATACAGACCACTTCTTCAAAGTGGTAAGAAGAATGCAAGATTCCTTTTATTCAAAGGAATGTTCCAGCTGATAGCTCAGACCATCTTCCTAAAGTGTTTCCCCCCTTGTGCATGTTAAGATCCTGACAGATTCAGTAACAGAAGGAAGACTATGTCTAAATTCTGTAATCATCATTATCTATTTAGTCTCACCAAAGACCTTCTCTAATCTCAAGGACATCCTATGCACTGAGTCAAAACAATGGTAGAACCATCAGGTCTTTGTCCCAAGTACAGACTTACTTCCTCCCCATAGGGATGCTACACCCCACTAGTCCCAAATCTTTACTTTCTCCAATGGCCCCATATTCCACAAAGTATAGTAGATCACACACAGACACATATGCTCACACTTTAAGATGTCACTATGTAAGGGATGATTAAATTTTGTTTCCACAGAAATCATATGAAAACATGATTTGAATTCATACTGGTGGCTGATGTCAGGGATAAAATTGCTTGGGGGTGGGGGAAGAGAGTACAATGAGAGATGCTAATCACCTGAAAATCAGCATATCTACTACTTTTCTTTGTTGTGAAAATGCCTTTTCCTGTTTGTCAAAAGAACTGCCAGGTCAGGAATCATTCACAAAGGATGGGGTCCTTTAACCCAGACAAGATCTTAGATAATGGAACTTTCATCATTGATATCCCAGGTTTGAATCTTCAAACTCACCACTTGTGTCAATTCTCTTAGCAATTGAGGAAAATTCTTTCTCATAATATCTGATGCAGACAAACAGGGAGGAAATTAAGAGCATTTTTGGCTTGGCATTTCCTTTATTAAATAAATAATAAAGTAAATGAAAATGAAGGGGGGGGGGCTTGAAATGTAGAAATGAGAAGACATAATCAAAGGGTGGGGTTTAGTAAACCCTGAAATGCTGACCAATAGGGTTCAAGGTGGGAAATTTGAATCTGGATTAATTATAAAAGAGTTTTTGTAGCTATCTTAAAGTGTGCTTGAACCTAGGAAGGGACCTTTTTTCACAAGGGGTAAAAGGCCAAGTCACCTGTCAGAAATAATATGAAATAAAAATCTTTTTTTCTAAATTCACTCATTGCCAGGTGGAGTTCTTGGTAAGAGATTATTCCTCAGGAGCATAAGAGTTTTGTTACTGTGATGCCCCTTTTCCAGGTCCTACTTTCTCCCAATACAGCACTTCTGTCCTTCTGCCTTTGCCTAACCTCACATTACTGAAGCGGTTGCCAGAGGCCTTTTTATCTGCCCACCCTACCAGCCAGCACTCACTTGTCCAATAGATCTTTGTGTTCTCATGTCCAAAATCTCTTCCGAGAACTGCTCCAATCTGCTAGACTGTATTTGCTCTAAGCATCAGAATTCTACATTATGATTGTCTGCAAAGAGTCAATATCAGATGACTCCCTACAGATGGTGAGGTTCTACCTGCTTCTGTTTCCAAGTACTATACTAATGCCATCACATCCCAAAACACTGCAGAGTCCTAAGATCCCTGACTACTAGAAAAATCAGTTTAGCAATGCTCATAGGAAAAGAGGAGAGAACTAAGAAGACTATACATATAAAAGGATTCATTTGCAAGTCAAATGGAAAGACACCATAGGCCTAGGGCACAGTAGAAGGCTGAAGTCAAGAGGGACTTAAACAAAAGGGAAAGAAGTAGGACTGTTGTGTAAGGAGGATAGTGAAAAGAAGCAAATCTACAATAGCATTATTACCCCTAGAGAGAGGCCTCTATCATCAAAAAGAAATCCTCTGTGGAGTGTTAATGGAAGAAAATGAACAAGTATAACAAGCATGAGCAGCTGTGACCAGGATTTGATCTGATATGTGAAGGGTAAAGCAGAGAAGAGGCAAAAGAACAAGGTTTTTGGGGTCAGGAGATTTTATCTCAAATCTCAATGACAAACATTACCTGTAAGATCTGGCACCTCACTCTTGCTTTCCAGGTGTCAGTTTTCTCATCTGTAATATAAGAGACTGGATCAAAATATCTGGTTTAATGTCTCTTTCAAACATGTTGCCTTGAACACTGATTAGAAGAATTTATTTCCTCATTTCAAATAGCACCAAAGGGAGAAAAAAAATTGTTTTACTTATATTGAAAGACTTATTTTGTGAAATTTTACTCTAAGTAGGATAGAATTTATACACACACACACACACACACACACACACACACACACACACAAATTTATAGGCAGCTGGGCAGACAGACAGATATAGATAGGTAGACAGAAACTGATATATGAGGGAGAGAGGGAGAGAGGGAGAGAGAGAGAGAGAGAGAGAGAGAGAGAGAGAGAGAGAGAGAGAGAGAGAGAGAGAGAGAGAGAGAATTAGTTTCTCTTCCTCATTCTGGTCAACGACATGCTACTCTTACGATCCTGCTTCCAGTAATGTGATGGCATGGTGCTCAAAAGATCTGGTGTGTGTTGATATGACATAAAAAAACCCTGAATGGTCACTTTGTTATCCCTCATCAGTGTGACAGTAGTTGACGTACATTCTGCTCCATCAATTCAAAGAATAGACAGTTTCTGCCTCAATCCTTTTGGTTAGATTCTCTTCTGTAGCTAATAGTACATGCTGTCTCTAGACTTCCCATTAACTTGGGTTGAAAGTTGGGAAGCAAATGGACCCAACTAGTTAAACTATCATCTGTACAGCTAGCTATTTCTTCTTTGTGTTTCTTTTCCTAATTATGTGACCAGGCACCAGTCTCAAGGTAGATGTATCGATGTATCCAGACTTGGAGGTAACCTCGAGTAGGAGAGGTCTAGAATTTTTGGTTCTAATAAGTAGAGCTGGATGGTAGAAAAGGAAATTTCTGCATTGAAGATAATATTCAGTCACAAGAGATTGGCTCAAGCTTGGTCACATCAGGAAATGTTTCTGCAGTACACAAAGTGAAAGGTAAAATGCCAAATCACCAATCCCACAAAAAAGTTTATGTTCTGATAAGATTTAATCATACTCCTAATATAGTCAAACTGTAAATGCTTACAAATGAATTTATTGTGTCTTATTTTGGTCTTAGTATCAATGTATACCAATGAATTTTTTGTGTTTTAGCATTTGTTTAGAGGAAGCACATAACTGCCCTATACTTGATACATATTATACGTTAAGTAATTTTTTACTCAATCCCTTCCGAAAAAAAAAAACAAAACTAACAAATTATAGATGTGAGCAATACTAAATTTTAATAATTTCTCCCTGGGCCACTGGGATGGAGTTTTAATGATCTGAAGAGTGTGACAAAATCAAGCCTAGTCTCTCTTTGATTAGAGGCCAAGGTCCCCAGGACTAAACTCAGGTAATCTTCATTCCTGAGTCCACAGCAGATGAGCCCCTTTAGGAAGGGTAGAGGATGCAGAGTCCAAGCTTCCATGAGCCCAGCAGTAATGCCACAATATTAATTTAATAAGGCATTTATCTTTTCAAAGGAAGAGGAAAACACATTTAAAAAATTTTTAAATTACTAGATATCATAAGTGTTTCTTTCCAAAAGTAATAAAAAAATCAATTTTTAAAGCAGCTTAGATTCTTGGCTAATCAGATAGAGCAAAGACCCTAAGGGAATCTGAACTGACCACTTGTGGGGGCATTGTGGTAATGAGATCACTGCAGTTTTGACAAGATCTATAGGGTTGATAAGGTCAGAAGCTCCAGCATTTCTACAGCCTTCCTGGAAAGTAGTGAAAGAAAGGATGAAAAGTTAGTAGTTGAAGACAAGTTGTCCATGTTTGGTATCTTCTGATAGGGGTCTTCTTTTGACTTGTCACATGACCCACAGAAAATTGACAGACTTTTGTATGCCATAGTTTCAGATAGAAAAATATAGGTCATTGGAGTAGAGTGAAAATATTTTGGATCCTTTAAATTCTTCAAGATGGTTTGTTCTTTTTGCTAGAATGCTGAACTAAAGTCCAATTTTCCATTCTATATGTGAGATGACGATGATGATAATATTTCAATGCATAAAATGCTTCAAATTTTATAAAATACTTTATTTGCAAAAGCCTTGTATTATAGGCAATTAAGTTATCCTCATTTTATAGATAAAAACAAAACAAAAACCAGACAAACAAACAAACAAGAAAACCCTAGGCTTAAGAGAATTTGAATATATGTCCCACAGCCATACAGCCATAGGTAAGCATCAGAGCTAGGATTCAACACAGGTCTTTCTCAATTCCAATTGCAGCCCTCTTTCAATTACACTATGCTGTCTTAAAAATGAAAGAATTCTTGTGCATCTGAGGGAAAAAAATATTCTCAGAGTAGATATTATGCCAAATTCTAAGATCTAATAAATCATGTTTATAGCAAAGCTCCCACATATTATCTACTATTATCATGTAATTCTGATAGAATGCAATGTACAAATAATGTCAATATACCAAAAATCATTACTTTTGTCAGTTTGAGAATCTCCTCCATTGAGGATCATAAGCTATCTATAATTTATTGTCATGGCCAAGGACCAACAAACTTGAATAACTTGTCCGTGGTCACAGAGCTACTCACAAAAGACAAACCTGGAATCTTTATTGTCCTCACTTTTTTGAGATCCAACACCCTATTACTGATTCTGCTTTACATCCAATTTAAATATATGTTAATTGCTTATCTATCAGTATTTATTAGATACCTAGTAGGCACCATTCTAGACACTGGATATGATGACAAAAATAAAATGGTCCCTAATCTCAAGGAGTTTATATTATGTCAGGATAAGACTAGAGAGGGAAATATGCACCTTACTTACATTGAGGTCATCTAGGAAGGAAAAGATCTATCCTAGGCAATAGGAGATGGTGACAAGGATTTGATTAGGCTATTATAAGAGGACATTGAGAACCATAAATATATATAAACAAAGAATAAAGTAGATCATAGGTCAATGATATGCAAGTGACCTGGGAAACAGGTCTCATTGCATAAAGGGGAAGAGGGAAAAAGGTCTGGGCCTTGGGTTCTAGGGAGTACAGTGTTTTCAAAAAAATAAAATGATAATATTTGAAGAAGTTTAGGAAAGTAAAATGCACCATATAGAGATACAAATCGTTATTATCATCTGAATTAACTTCAATGAAACAGAAAAGAGAAAAAAAATCAGAAAAAGAAATTAATTGCATGTTCCTACAGAGATTAAAGAATTAAATCAGGAAGAGACCTTGGAGGTCATTAAGTCCCATTCTATTTTACAGATAAGGAAACTGAGGCAGAAAGCAGTTAAATTTCTTTCCCTAGGTTGGCTAGCTGGTAAGGTTCTGAGACAGGAGTTGAAGCTGTAGCTTAATTACTTCATGCCCAGCACTTTGCCCACTATGTAACCTCACCATTCAATCTTAGACTATTTCTTTCATTTTATTTTTCCTCAAAGCACAAACTAAAGTTAGTCATTCTAATAAACTGAAAAGTATTGCAGAATATATATTGTTATAAGAAATCACATCATAATAAACTTGCCATATAAACAGCACTCACATTGTCTCCACTGTGTAAAAGCTGTATTTATTATATTTTTATGGAAACATTTTAATAAATGAAACGTCGAAGTTAAACCTAGTAAAAGGAAATTAGAAATCCCAATTATAAACATTTAGGAATTACAAAGTACTTCAAACTGATTTTCCTTTAGCATATATGTGTGAAAATCAATGTTTGAATCAACATTGCCTATTTTCATCCTAAATTTAAATAGTTCCTTGGAGAGGAATAAACACATGCCAAGTTGGCAATTTTTAGACCTTTTGCACTTCTGGAGTAATTTCTCAGCAAAACTCCAAGAGGAACTGGGAGAAACTTATAATTATTTTACACTTGATTTAACTCAAGGATGCCTGAATGAATTAAGTTTGAATTTTCTAGCAAAAACATTAAAAATTAACCTTCTTGCAATATCAACAGTGTATAGCTCTTTTTTCCAGAGTGGTAGATTTTCCTTATTTTTAAAGTTTTACTGATGCACAAATTGTGGTTACAATTGAACTTAATGTTGTTTAAATAATGTTGATAAGGCATGACGTGATAGAACAGAACATCTAACTATGGGATATTTTGCTTTTAGGTTGCTACGAAGAGTAATGAAAGAAATTAAGTGAGGTTCAATAGTTTAAGAAGGATTTTTAAATCCTGGAGTACCCAGAAGAGGACAGGAAGCATGGAGAGGGGCCTCAAGTTCACATACTTTGAGAATTGGTTGAAAGAAGTAGATATATTTAGGATGGAGAAGAGAGGAGACAAGGGGATGGAAAATGATACCTGTCTTCAAATGGGTTTTTTTTGTTGTTGTTGTTTTTTTAAGCAATTGGGGTTAAGTAACTTGTTCAAGGTTACATGGCTAGTCATTATTTATGTGTGGGTGCTCATTTTCTGAGGCCAGATTTGATCTCGGGTCATCCCAACTCTGAGGCCGGCGCTCTTACTCACTGCGCCACCTAGCCGCCCCTTTAGGGCAATTGGGGTTAAGTAACTTGCCCAAGGTCACACGGCTGGGTTTTTGTTTGTGTGGGTTAAGTGTCTGAGGCTGGATCCGAACTCAGGTCCTTCTGACTCCAGGGCTGGCGCTCTACTCACTGCGCCACCTAGCCGCCCCTTCAAATGTTTTAAATGCTATTATGGGGAAGAAGACTTAAAAATTTTCTGTTATCCCTAGAAGGCAGAAGTCGAAGAAATGGACACGAGTTTCAGGGAAGGCTTGTTGATTTGGGCCTGTTGTGAGAACAAAATAATTAGAGCTAATCCAAAGTGAACTGGGTTGGCTAAAGAAATAGTGAGTGCTTAGAGGTACTCAAGCAACATTGTCTGGATGACAATATATCAGAAATTCTGGAGTAGGAAACACTCCCATTGCAAGGGATGAAGGTAAGACATTATTGCAGTTCAACCATATCCAAATCTCCGTGACCCTATTTGAGGTATTCTAGGCAAAGATATTAGAATGGTCTGATATTTCCTCCTCTGTTTCATTTTATAGATGAGGAAACTGAGGTAACCATGGTTAAGTCAAGGTCACACAGTAAGTTTCTGAGGCCAGACAGGTCTTCCTGACTCCATGTCTGGCACTCTATGCTAGGCCTGCACAACACAACTCAAAAATCACTTGCAGCCCACAAAAGAAGTCTTTGGGCAGTCATGTTAGGTAGGGTTGCCCATGGGTATTCAGCCTCTTAACCACTTTTTCTTAAAGGGCCAGTGAGCCCTATTACCTCTGTCTGAGAACAGCCTTGGGCCCTGAGGATGAACTCAGCCATAGTTACTTCCTCAACATTTTTCTGCCCAGTGTTGGTGCAGGTCTGTTTTGTGCACTACTCCACCTGCCCAGGAGACAAAGGCTCAAATCTAGCCTTTGACACTAGAAGTGTGACAAAGACCAAGTCGTTTAACCTTTGTAAGCCTCTATTTCCTCATCTCTAAAGTGCTACAATAATAATCTCAGTTAGTCATTAAACATTTATAGAGTAACTGATCAGTGTTAGGTACTGTGTTAAGTGCCCAAGATACAAAAAAAAAAAAAAAAGGCAAAGATAGTCTACCTCAAAGAGCTCACAATCTAATGAGGAGACAACAAGCAAAAAAGCATATAAAAATCAGCCAAACACAAGAAGGGAAGGAAGGAAGGAAGGAAGAAAAGGATCCATCTCTACAAAAAATATTTATAGTAGTTCTTTTAGTGGTACCAAAGTATTGGAAGCTAAGAGGATACCCATCAATTGGAGAATGACTAAACAACTTATGGTATATAAATGTGATAGGATACAAATATACATTAAAAAACAATGAAGGGGGGGGGGGCGCGGAGCCAAGATGGCAGAGTAGAAACAGCATTTCCAACGTGCTCTGCCCCACACAAATTTCAAACAATGTGAAAGGGGACTCCAAACAACTTCTGGAGCCCCAGCATCCACAGAACGGCACAGAGAAGCTAACCTCCTGCTGAGGATAGCCCAGCAGCCCTGCAAGGAGCGGCCAGTTTTAAAATTAAATGTTTCATAAGATGTCCAGGCATTGGGGCTCAAAGATTCACCTTGCCCTAATGGCAAAGTCGAAGGGGATATGGGAGAAAATATGGGAGAGAGCAGATTGGATGAGGGGATATCTAGTGGGACTGCTATTCTGGGGTGGTGGGTAGGGAAAAAATGTAACTCATAATCTGATGGGAATGAATAATGTAAACCAGAAGTTAATAAAGCATTTGTTTAATTAAAAAAAAAAAACAATGAAGGTGATGGTTTCAGAAAAACCTGAAAAGACTTATGTAAACTAATAGAAAGTGAAGTGAGAAAAACCAGAACAATCTACTCAGTAACAGTGATACTGTAAAGATAATCAACTATGAAAGACTTAACTCTGATCAGTACAATGATCCACCACAATTCTGAAGGACCCATTATGTAAAATGTTATCTACCTCCAGACAGAAACCTGATGAATTCAGAGTAAAGATTAAAGCATACTTTTTTCCTTTATTATTTTTCTTGCTTCCTTTTTTTGGAACATAGTTAATGCATAAATTTGTTTTACATGATTTCATATGTGTAATGGGTATAGTATTTGTGTGTGTGTGTGTGTGTGTGTGTGTATGTATGTGTATCTTCTAATGGGTGGTAAAGGGGGTGAAGAAAGAGAGAGAACTGGAATTGAAATTAAAATTAAAATAGAGATAAAAACATGATGGTACAACTAGGGTCAAATGAGGAAATTAGGGAGAAAAATATAAATCAAGTTATTAGCTTTAAAAGATCATATAATGCATGTATATGTATCTCTCATGGGTAAAGGTAATCATTTTGAGGGCTATGTTTCTGCCTCTTGTATAAGATAGCACACACTATGATTATTCAATAAGTAAGGAAGTGAAGCATAAATAAAATGAATAAATAAGTACAATGATAAACATGAATGAATTAATAGATAAATAAATGAATGAATGAATGAGACATAATCCTTACGGATTTGACAGCCTAGCTGATGAGGTAAGATGTTTATTAACAATAATACACAGTAGAATGCAACAAGTACACAAATACAATTATACAAGTAAAGTGTCATGCAAGTTTGGTGGAAGGTATTTTTTTTTAAGCAATTGGGGTTAAGTAACTTGCTCAAGGTTACACGGCTAGTCATTATTTGTGTGTGGGTGCTCATTTTCTGAGGCCAGATTCGATCTCCGGTCATCCCAACTCCGAGGCCAGCGCTCTTACTCACTGTGCCACCTAGCCTCCCCAAAAACAGATTTTTTTTTTTTTTGCTTTTTGGAGGGTAATTGGGATTAAGTAATTTGCCCAAGGTCATACAGCTAGGTTTTTTTGTGTGTGTGCGTTAAGTGTCTGAGACCGGATCCGAACTCAGGTCCTTCTGACTCCAGGGCCGGCACTCTACTCACTGCGCCACCTAGCCACCCGTGGAAGGTATTCTTAGTGAGAGAGGTGACATTAAGACAATATTTGCATTAGACCCTGATGCTCTTTTTATGGGGTGGGGGGGGGGAGCTTCTGTAAGCATAGGGAATACTGTGAATCACAGCATGATTGAGAAACAAGATGAGAAAACACAGCACATGTCCTGAGAATCACAATTAATTCAGTCTGAACTTGTAAAGGGTATTTGAAGAAGGAATCTTGTGAGATGATGCTGGTAAGATTGCTGGGGGGTAATTGAGTAAGATCTTATATGCCTTAATCAGAACAATCATTAGCAGTTGGAATACTTTGAAGGTCTTTGAGCAGGGAGCAGTAACACCAAACCTAGTATTAATACAAGACAAATGGGAAGGCAATTGTATTATTCTAGTAGTCACTTAAATTATAAAAAATAATTTGGTAGAACTCCTTTGCCTATTTTTCCAAATAGTTGATATAATATTGGAATTGCTCTTTAAATTTTGGTAGATTTCACTTGTAAATCTATCTGGCCCTGGGGATTTTCACTTAAGGAGTTCACTGGTGGCTTGTTCACTTATTCTTCCTAACCTAAGACTGGGTTAAGTATTTTATTTCCTCTTTTGTTAATCTGGGCAATTTATATACATACACACACACACACACACATATACATACACACATATACATATATACGTATATAAACATATATATGTGTGTATATGCATATATATATATATATACAGACATATATATAACATTCATCCATTTCATTTAGATGGTCAGATTTATTGGCATGCAGTTGGGCAAAAAAGTTCCTAATTATTGCTTTAATTTCCTCTACATTGGTGGTGAATTTACCTTTTTTGTTTTTGATACTGGTAATTAAATTTTGTTCAAATCAAATTAACCAAAAGCTTATCTATTTTGTTGTTTTCATAAAACCAGCTCCTAATGCTCTTTGTTAATTCAACAATTTTCTTAATTTCTTTTATTAATCTCTCCTTTGGTTTTCACAATTTCTAATTTGGTATTTAATTGAGGATTTTTAATTTGTTCTTTTTCTAGATTTTTTAATTGCATGCCCAATCTGTTTATCTCTTTTTTCTATTTTATTCATATAAGCATTTAGAAATATAACATTTCCCCTAAGATCTGCTTTGGCTGCATCCCATAAATTTTGGTAAATTTAATTATTATCTTTGATAAAATTATCGTTTCCATGATTTCTTGTTTGATGCACTCATTCTTTAGGATAAGATTATTTATTTTCCAATTAGTTTTTAGCCTATCTTTCCATGGTCCTTTATTACATGTAATTTTTATTGCATCATGATCTAAAAAGAATGTATTTAATCTTTCTGCATTGGATTGTGAGGTTTTTATGCCCCAATATATGGCCAATTTTGTGTAGGTGCCCTATACAACTGGGAAACTATATATTCCTTTCTATCCCCATTCAATTTTCTCCAAAATTTTCCAATATGTCTATCATATTTAACATTTCTAAAATTCTATTCACCTTCCTAGCTTCTTTATTTTGTGGATAGATTTATCTAGTTCTGAGGGGGACATTGAGGCCCCCCACTAGTATAGTTTTGCTGTCTATTTCTTCCTGTAACTCACTTAACTTCTCTAAGAATCTGAATGCTATAACACTTAGTACACATGTGTTTATTATTGATATTACTTCATTGTGCCTTTTAGCATTTCACAGTTCCTTTCTTATATTTTTTAAGAGATCTATTTAATTTTTGCTTTGTACAAAATTAGGATTGCTATCCCTGCTTCTTTTTTTTTTTTACTTCAGCTGAAGTATAATATATTCTGCTCCAGCCTTTTACCTTTACACTGTGTGTATCTCTCTGTATCAAATGTGTTTCTTATAACTGTATTGTAAAATAGTAGGATTATGGATCTCCTTTTTTATGGGAGAGTTCATCCCATTCACTTTTAGTTATGATTATTGTGTATTTCCCTCCATCCTATTTCCACCCACACCCCTGTTTATATGTTTCTCTCTCCTTTCACTCTCTCCCTCCTCACCAGTGTTTTGCTTCTGACCACTGCTTCCCGAGATCTGCCCTCCCTTCTATCAGCCCCCCATCCCTTTTCTTTGCCCTTTCCCCTCCTACTGCCCTATAGGGTAAGATAAATTTCTATGCTTAACTGATTGTGTATGTTGTTTCCTCTTTGAGCCAAATCAGATAAAGAGTAAAGTTCAAACAATGCTCAGTAACTCTTCTTTTTTTCCCTCTACTGTAATAAGTCTTTTGTGTCTCTTCATGTGATATAATTTATTCTTTCCCTTTTCCCAATACAATCCTTTTTATTATTCCTTAATTATTTTTTTAGTATCATCACATCAAAGTCAACTTATATCCATACCTTATGTCTATGTACACTCTTTCTAATTGCCCTAATACAGATACAGTTCTCGAGAGTTAAAAAGTACCATCTTCCTGTGTCAGGATATAAACAAGTTTAACACAATTCAATAATGTTTTGTTTTGTTCATCTGTTTTTTTTTTTCCTTTTCTGTTTATTTAAAGACCAAATTTTCTGTTCAGGTCTGCTCTTTTCATCAGAAAAGTTTGAAAAAAGTCCCCTATTTCATTGAATGTCCTTCTCTTTCCCCAAAAGATTATGCTCAGTTTTGCTGGGTAGTTTGTTCTTTGTTGTAATCCAAGCTACTTTGCCTTCCAGAATATCATATTCCTATCCCTCAGAACCTTTAAGTAGGAGCTACTGAGTCCTATGCAATCCTGACTGAGACTCCTTGATGCTTAAATTGTTTCTTTCTAGCTGCTTGCGGTTATTTTCTCCTTGAATTGGTAATTCTGGAATTTGTCTATAGTATTCCTTGGAGTTTTCATTTTGAAAGTTCAGAAGGTGATCAGTGGACTCTTTTAATGACTATTTTACCCACTGGTGAGGATGTCAGGGCAGTTTTCCTTAATGTATTTCTTTTTTTTTTTTTTAAAAGCAATTGGGTTGAGCAATTTGCTCAAGGTCACACAGCCAGTCATTATTTATGTGTGGGTGCTCATTTTCTGAGGCCAGGACTGATCCTGGGTCATCCTGACTCCGAGGCCAGAGCTCTTACTCACTAGCCACCTGAGTTTTCCTTAATATATTTCATGAAAGATGTTGTCTAGGCTTTTTTTTTTTTTTTTATAAATCATGATTTTCAGGTAGTACAATAATTCTTGAATTATCTTTCCTGATCTATTTTCCAGATCAGTTGTTTTTCCAGTGAGGGATTTTACATTTTTCTCCCATTTTTTTTCATTCTTTTGATTTTGCTTGACTGATACTTGATCTCTCATAGAGTTATTAGCTTCCACTTGCCCAATTCTAATTTTTTATGAATTATGTTCTTCAGTGAGCTTTTGTACCTTCTCTTCCATTTGGCCAATTCTAATTTTCAAGGAATTGTTTTCTTCAATGCATTTTTTTTCCCATTTGGTCAACTATATTTTTTTTAAGGAACTTTTTTTCTTCAGTAAATTTTTGTCCTTTTCTCAAACAATTGACTCTCTTGAATATGTCTAATTTTTCCTAATTTTTCTTCTACTTCTCTTTTTAACTTTTAAAATCATGTTTTGAGCTCTTCCACGAAGGCTTTTGGGACTTAAGATCAATTCATATTCCCCTTTGAGGTTTTGCATGTAGGCATTTAGACAATGTTGTCTCCTTCTGCTTTGATCTTCCCTATCACCATAGTAGCTTTCTATGGTCAAGGCTCCTTTTTAAATTTTTTGCTCATTTAGGGGTGGGGGGATCTTATTCTGTGGATTTTAAAGTTGAGCTCTCTTCCTGGGGTACAGGGGGCACTGTCCCAAGCTTCTTGTTTTGGGGGCCAGGAGCCTAGTCACTAGCTTTATAGGTTGAGGCCTCAGGTGCTGGAGGCTTGCTTACTGTGCAGGAGTGGCTGGGCCTGGTTGCACCTGTTGTTGCCTGGGTTCTATGGCTGGCAATTTGCCTTCTGAGTTGGAGGCCTCTCAGTTGGCCTGCTGAGGTAGGCCACCGGGGCCTGATCCATTGCTGTGGCTAAGAGGCTTCTACTGGCTTGCCCCCAGCACTGTCTGCACAGGGCTGCACTTCCCTTTACACAAATGAGACAGACCTTTCCTGAAGTCCTTATGGGCTATCTTAAGCTGGAAAACGATTTCACTTTGTCTTTTTGTAGGCTGTATCACTTCAGAACCTGTTTAGAGGCTTGATTTAGTGTTGTTTCCAAAGGAAACTGGGGAGAACTCAAGCAACTTCCTGTCTACTCTTCACTATCTTGGCTCTGCCTACGTGCGCGCACATGGACATACACACACAAATGTATTGTGTGTGTGTGTGTGTGTGTGTGTGTGTGTGTGTGTATTCTGTTGAGATGAGAATTTTTATGATTTAGAGTGTTTGCTTAAAACTGCATGTGAGAGGATTTGATAGTCAAACTGTAATTATGTAATGATTATAATTTAGGAATGAATTATTCTCATATGCCAGAAACCACTGCTAAGAAAATGGCATAAGGTAAGTTAATAGTAAAACTTTATTATAGGTAGGCAACAATTTTGGATTTGGGGGTACGGTATGGTGGGATAGAATTTGAAATGACTTGGAAGAATTTTTAGTTCAACTCAATTTACTCTATTCCCAAACAATTTTGCATATATCACATATTGACAGCTGTAGCAGCACCATCATAACTGAGATGGTACAACTATCATTCCCATTTCAAAGATGAGAAAAAATGAAACACAGACAAGTATAATGATTTCTAGTAAGTGCTGACGAAGAGATTTGAATTGAAATCTCTTCATTTCACCAAGACCAGTTCTCCTTTCACTGCATCATGCTCTCATTTGTATAGATGCATACTTCTTTTTCATCTATTTAGCAGTGATAAAAGGAGGAACTCTAGAAACAGGGAGTGAGAAGGTCATCCTTTGGCAAGTGAATGGATGGACCTGTGAATAGTTGAGCCACGAAAACTATGTTAATCTATCTTGGTGTGTCCTTTTTTTTTTTTTTTTTAAAAAGCAATTGAGGTTAAGTAACTTGCTCAAGGTTACACAGCTAGTTATTTATGTGTGGGTGCTCAGTACTGAGGCCAGAACCAATCCTGGGTCATCCCGACTCTGGGGCTGGCGTTCTTACTCACTGTGCCACCTAGCCACCCCTGGTATGTCCTTTTTAAGATCCAGAATCCCAGAAAGACATGGCCCAGTGAATAAAATGCTGAGACTGGAATCAGAAAGACCTATAGTTTACATTCCTTCTCTGATATTTACTAGTTGTGTTATCCTGGATATATCACTTAGCTTGTCCCTAAGGCCCTGAGAACTCTCTGTAATTAAATTATAGACAGGTTGTGATCTGTTGCTATTCCACTGACATTATAGTTTTTTGAGTTAGTGAAGTAAACCCAATATTCTTCATCTCTGCCCCTTAATCAGTTTCCCATAGCTAGGACTACTTAATCATGATCTTCCTCAGACTATTAAACCAATGTGGTTTATAGATAGAAAAATATCAGTTGTCTTCAGATTGATTCCTCTCTACTTATGTATTCAGGTTCCTGTAACTAATATCTGCCTTTACTCATTATGACCAACCATTTTTTGCACCCAAATTATAATAGTTAAATCCCTGTCATGTTCCTTTGTGATTCAAATCTTTGTATTGGTTCTTTGACAATGCTCAGTTTTGTTTGTTTTTGTTTTTTTAAGGACTTGTGCAGGGGGGCACAAGTTCTCCTAGAAACTAAAGTCCAATCCCTTAATCCATTATCCATTGATAGGACCTTAGCACCTACTCCTAATCTCCCCTAATAATAATCCCTTGCCTGATTCTTTGCTGCCCAGTTAGACTGAGTCTCACCCATTGACTATGATATTTTTGTATTGTTACCGTCTTAGACCTCCCTAAAGCCATCTGCCTGCCTCTCATTTCAAAATACACACTCATTGATGATAAGGCTAACATGCCCACATGCAGGTCCACCAAATTTTTTGAGGATCTCTGTCGATTTCACAGGCAGATAGTGAATTAATGATGGTGCTGCAATGTGTAAGAATGTTGTTTTGGCTCTGTTAAGCTTTGTCTTCCCAGAAACAGAAGCTGTGAAGACCTTGAGGTGGACTGGACATTTTGAGTCTCAATATGGAATAGGAACTGGATAAGGAGCTGGACAAGGAGTTGAGACCTGCCTACCTTTGACCCCAGGTGACAGTTCCATAGACTCAGGTAGGAGCTGGACTCATGGAAGAGGAACCATGGAATTTGGGAGTCAGCCTTGAGTCAAGATGAAAAATACCTCTCCTTGGGTACTTGATGCTGACTGAGAAAATAATGATTTACTGTGACCTAGTGGTGGAGAACTTTGACCTTTGTACTTTGTGTCCCTTAAGGAGGCTTGCACCTTAAGGATGACTGAGTTAAGAACTTACTGAATGATATCTTTTGTTTAAAACTACATGGCCACTTTAGTGATAAGTTGTTATGTTATGACATTGTGAATGTTGCACTTTGGTTTCTGTGAATGTTTTGCTTTAATTTACTGCTGAATAAATACAGAGTTCACTATACTATGTGATCAGAACCTTAGAGCTATCCACAGCAGCAGTCCTCTGGAAAGCTTCTCATACTTGGCTTTGCAACAGGGTATGTTTGTGTGTATGTATATATGTATATTACATATAGAAACACACATATATGAAACCATCATATATTACCAGAAGATCAACCTACATACACATGAAGGTCATTCCTTAAACCCTGTATAGACATGTATGTAGTAAAGTATATAACATATATTGTGATATATGTGTGTGTATATTTGTACATTTATAAACATATGCAAGTATGTGAACATAAGCAGAGACACATGGATGTGTGGGTGTGCATAAAACAGTACAGAGTTGGAGCTAGAATGAACCTCAGAGTGCATTTTTGTTTTATTATATAAACTCAGATCTTCTGACTCCCAATCCACAGCTCTTATCAGTAACCATCAGTTAAGTTTCTTTTCCCCTTTGCATCTCCAGCTTTCTTCTACTAATCTATGAAAATTTTGCTTCCTTGATTTCTTTTTACCTTTTACACCATGAAGTCATGACCACCAGAGCCCTCAGAACTTATTTCCTGATTTCTGACCTGTTTGATTGATTTTCTGTCACTTTCTTAATAGTGCAAGTGATCAACCTTCACCACAGGATATTCCATATTGCAAAAGGGTGAAAATAATAAGTGGCTTTTACTTGGAGAACTTACTTTTGTTACACTTTTTCACCCACTTGCAAAATAACTTCTCCTTGCATTGCAGCCTATTGTGATAACAAAATGATTTTGATCTTTCGCAGTTGTGGTAGGCATCTTCTTCTGTTGAAGTTACCCATGACAATCAAAGTAATATCAAGCACTGGGTAAATTCCTTAAATATTTCAAAAGTGGATTTCATATATTTAAGTGACTTGGGAGCATCTTTCTCAAATAAAATATAAAAATAGATGTAAATTAGGCAGCATGGGTTTCAGAAAGCTCAAAAAAAAGACTTTCTTATAAAGTGTAGTATCCCAGCTCTGAGACCAGGGAAAGGATGTCACACAGTCAGTTTTGAAGCTTCACCTAAATACTAAGATAAGGCAATAAATTATGATCTTATGCCTTTCCCAGGCATCTCTCATTACAATATAGGTGGGACATAAAAAATTAAAAACACAAATTACACAAAGCTATTTATAATGGACAGTGTTAAACAAAAATAATCTATGTTGCAAAGAATATACTAGTAATCGAACTCCTGAGACCAAGAATAGAGGACTGCTATGTGCTATGAAAGGATATATACATATACATATATACATTATATATACATACATACATATGTGTATAGATATATATATACACACATACATATATATTCCAGTTTTTAAAAATATCTTAATAATTACACAATGTCAAAAATAATATTTAAATATAGCTAGAGGTAGAATTTAATATTTTACTATTAACATTTTATTTCCATCAAGAGGGAAAGAGAAAACTCTATCTGAAAAGGATAGGGACAAGACCCTTGCCCCTGCAGATATAATAAATTTGGGTTATTATTTTTTACGCCTTTACCTCAAAATTATAAAATGCATTGATAATTGTCCACAAAACGTCAGAAACTTTATTTATTGCCCCCTAGTGGCCTTGACTTGATCTGATACTTACTGAGCATAATTTTGAATAACCTGAGGTAATAATAAGAGAGATTATGAGTCTAAAATATCACATCATCTCTTTTTTTTATGAGATTGAAGAATTGAGAATTTTAAAGGACTTTAAAAATCAAGTAATCCAACCATTTCCCTTTACTGATAAGGAAACCAAAGCCCCAAGTAAGCTGCCTCCCTTCTCTCATTGGTGAGCTCCTCCTGGAGCCTCTATTGTGGAAATGTCAAGGATGACCCATATTCCTTCTCCTCCTAGCCTCCCTTCCTGACTCCCTCTCCTCTTCACAATCATGGCCCAGGGAAGGGTCCCTCTGACTCCCACCCCACTCCAATACTTCTCAGCTCCCTTTTGCATTTTATCTTCCTCCATTAGACTGTAAACTCCTTAGTGTTCAGACTGCCTTTCTTTGCCTCTATTTCTATTTTCAGCACTCAGCACAGGGTCTAATACATAGTAATTGCCTAATAAATGTGTGTTTTTTTCCTTCTACTCTTCCTTCATCCTTTTTAATCTCTTTTGTTCTTGCCTTTCTCTTTCCTTTCCTTCCTCTCCTCCTTCTTTCCTTCCTTCCATGTGATACACATGCAAATATTCACATGAGTAGAAAGTGGCTAAATTGTTGGGGTTTGGGATTTTTTTTTGAGGGGGTTTGTTTGGTTTTTTTTGTTTGTTTGTTTGTTTGTTTTTAGGCCAAAGCCCATACTGTTCCCACCAGGTCTCAGTGGAACAGACATAGCTAACACTATTATCACTCCTATTGCCAAACTAATACTAAATATCTGCTATAATTCTGAGGACAATGATATACTTTTTTATCTGCCTCTTTTCCAACAAGAAAATTTGCCAATAAATAAATAAATGAGATTTTGGTTCCAACTTCCTTGAATGGCTTTTTTAAAGAATACTAGACTATCCAAATCATCTTTAAAAATATTCTAAATTCAATGAAAGCAATGAAAATGTTTGTAGATGAAACTCTTAATAAGGGATTTCATAATATGCAATTTATCTATAGGTCAAAGTTATAAAGCAGAAAAGTATCATGTGTTACATGAGGACTTTTTAAAACACTGGGTGACAATGTCAAATCAGTGTGGTGACTCAACAGCCATTTTAGAGGACTTGGTACATTTTTACTAGTTTTGATGATTCATAAGGCTGAGAATTGACATATCCTTCCTTCTATGATATGTTGTATGGTCTTGTTTGTTTTCATGCCTTGGATATGTTGCCAGATCCTTCATCAGGAGCATGTTCTTAATTATAACATTTTTACCATGGAAAAATAAATCTGGCTTACAATGATTCACCTTATGACATAGTTTCCAAGTAGATATCTTGCCTAGGTATGGGAACTGCCTCTTTATATTTGAATCCACAATGAATAACACATGATAACTTTGATCTGCTTCTTGTCACATAAGCTTTACCCCCTGGAGTGAAATTCAAGCCTTATGAATTCAAACAATAATAACTCACGTTTATATAGTGCTTTAAGGATTGAAAAGCATTTTCCTCCCAAGAAGCCTGTAAAGTTTTAAAATGACCCTTAATCATGTGGGGTTGCCTGCTTACACCCCTGCAGTGATGGAAAGCAGAGTGGTAGAGAAGGACAGAGAGAGCTCTAAAAATTGTCCAGACTGTTTTATCCATAAACATTAATTTGCCTGTTGGTCCTTGAAACACAATCTCTGTGGTCCACTATCCAGAGTCCGGGGGCATCCTGCTGGGGAAGAAATCCGGTAAGTATCATCACTGTCCCTTATCAATAAAACCAGCGGATAAAAGTTAAGTCATAACTAAATAGTTGCTTCCTTGGAGAGCTAACTAAAGAAGTTGAAAAAGTTGGTTTGAGCTTAAACCTGAAGGCAAAAAGAAACATCATTTCATGGAAAATTTAAGAGGCTCATACTGCAGTCCTCAGTGTAAGTATTTACAAAAAGACTATCATGGAAACAACTGTCGCTTATACACCAATATCTATTGCAAAGGATACAAAAATAGATAAAATCTGTTTAGAACTTAAAAAGACCTTACCAAATTAAATCAACTGTTTTTTTTTCTTTAACACTAGTTCTCTCTATTTTACCCAGGCTAGAAGGTCAGAGGCAACATAGGTCCAATCCCACTATTGACTTGCTGAGAAACTGACCTGCTCCATTTCCAACCTAGGAGCCTAGGCCAATTCATCTCACCTTAGAGATCCCTGTGAATCTCCAAGCCTTACGGCTCATCATATTGATGCCATATTTACTACAGACACACCACCAGCTTTAGCCCTGCTATAGGTAAAAACTTCCAAGCTTGTCAGCCATCAGCCTCCCAGTAGCAGAGATTATAAATATGCACCAGTTTTGGCTAAATCAAATTTTATACTTGGTAATTTCATTGCAAAGATCCTTCTCATAAACAAGCCCCCAAAGCAAAATACCAACTTTGAGTATATATACACTTCTCAAAGCCAGAAGGCATCACAACCCTTGTGACTCAATGCCTAATTAGAAATTAGCAAAAGATGGGAAAGCATTCCTACAAGAAAGCCTCCCCTAAGCAAGTTTCCCTTAACAGGCTCCACAAGAGGCCTATTAGGGGAAGATCTTATATCCTATTAACATTACAGTGTCCCATATGGGTTGTTTCTAGAAAAGTAAGAATGCCTAAGACTTGACCCCAAGTGGGGTTTTAGACTTGGAACCATGCTCTATGGGAACTGTGCTAAGCTGAAAATCTGATTCCCTTCTCTCCTCCCTCCCCCCACCTCAAGACTGGGTGGTATGGTGGGGGCCAGCTGTAATTAGATACCATGTTCTGAAGAAATAAGCTATTCTTGTATTTTTTTTAATATACTTTTGAAGCAAATATTACTTTTGTAAAAGTTCATCTAACTAAAGTGGCTAAATGGAGTGCAAGGGACTTCCCCCAATGATTAAGAGAATACTACTGGTGAGGGCTGGAGCCATTTGTCAGACAACTAAGACCTTCTAGGTCCTTGCATGCGGCCTTTTGACTGAGTCCAAGTTCAAAAGACAAATCCTTTTATTAAGAGGATTTGTTTTGTGAAGTTTTGATTCTGCCAAATGGCTGCACTTGATGATTTAGAGAGCCACATGTGGCCCTGAGGCCACAGGTTCCCCACCACTGGGACATTCCCAAGTCCCTTTAAGAGCACCACAGAGGGGACATACATATTGTGCCTGACCTTCAAGCAGTGCAAGCTAGGGTAGTCAGTGTTAGGTTTCACTAGAAAGAGACAACAGTAGAGATCAAAGGATAGAGACTATGATAGTGTTTTCACTGGTATATAGGATTTCCAGTTAAAGAAATTTCCTTTACCAAAGCAAATCAGCACCTTCCCTGTACATGAGAGAGTTAGCCAGGGCACTTTAATTTAGGTCATATGCTCAACATTGCAAAACCAATATGGAATTGAACCAAGCCTTCCCATAGAGAATGGAAGAGCAACTACAGGATTAGGGAAGGATATATTGTCCTGATTTTCATGAAAGAAAATAAAGTCTATAAAATATAAATCAATGAGCTTGACTTTGACTCCTGGGTCAATTCTAGGATGTATTTTAAAGGAATGGCTAGTAAACATCTTAAAAATGAATGGAGATCACAAAAAAAAAACCCCCAGCATGGTTAGCTACATTAAGAATCAACCATGATAGTAACCATATTGCCTTTTTTTGACTGCTACCATAGAAGTAGATAAGGGAAGGGTAGTGCTAGTACTCTAGATATATCTTGACTAGATTTATGCAAAGTATCTGGCGATGCCTATCATCTAATCTTGTGAAAATGATGGAGAGATGAGTCATAAAAAATAATATAATGAAAGGAGGATTCAAGTTGGCTGAGTGGTTGTAGTCAGACACTAGTAATTAATGATTCAAAGTCAAGTTAGTAGATCTTCAGTGGTATGCTGGAGGTCTGACTTGGCTTTGTTCTCCTTACCATTTTTGTCAAGTATGTGAATAAAGACACAGATGATGCATGTATCAAACTGTCCAATGACACAAAGCTGAAAAGGCTAGTTAAAACACTGTGAAAGAGGAAGGGTTAAAAAAAAAAAATCCTATCAGGGTAGGATATTGAACTAAATCAAGATGAAATTCAATATACTCATTCACTAAAATGGATTTATGACTTCATCAGTTTGGAAGGGTCCCTCCCCCCTCAGTGGTACAGAAAACAACCCATCCCTATTGGACCATTCAGTGCAGCTCTTGTCCTTGTCCTCTCATAAACTCACCACAGGAAGTCTAACCAAAATGCTGAAGACTTTTCTTACATTCTCCTGAAATCATAAGAATACCAGTGGAACACTTTGCAATATACCTGTTATTCTTGTACTTACATATGACCAGCCCATCATTTTTTTCCCCTCTTATGTGATTCCTTTTAGTCCCATTCTTTTCTGTTTTTTGCAGGGTAGTTGGGGTTAAGTGACTTGCCCAAGGTCACATGGCTAGTTTTTGTGTTAAGTGTCTGAGGCTGGATTTGAACTCAGGTCCTCCGGACTCCAGGGTTGATGCTTTATTCACTGCCACCTAGCCACCCCTAGTCCCATTCTTTACTGGAGTTGTTCAATAGTTATACAATGAAGTCTTATCACTATATTAGCAATTCAATATTCGCAATGCCTATGGCAATTATAAATAGGCTTATGTGGTTATTAATCACAAAATATACCAGGCTTTCTATATGGGGGATATAGCTAGAAAATTTATTAAAATACCAAATAACTGAGTCCCAAAACCAGAAAGTCAAAGCCATCAGGGTAGTTATGAAATTGGCACATGTAATTAACGTTGTAAACAACCACATTCTCAAGCCTTCAAAACAGAGCAGGCTACCTCAGGCAAAGGTCCTTCTCTCCCCACTCACAGCAACTGCTCGGCGTCCAGGAAGCATGCACCCAACAGCTCTAGCCCCCCACAGTTCCAGTCCCTGGCAGTCCCCAACAAGAGAACTTAGCAGAAATTCTGGCTGGCTCAAAAAGGGGTTTGCACCTCCACCTCTACCTTGCCGCTACCACTGCTGCTGTTGCTGCAGGCACCAACAGTCACCACCAGAACTCTAGCTTTGCTTCTGCTTCCTTTTGCCCCACCCCTTCCTGCTATGTCAGCAAGTCCAATGGGGCATGGAAGATCTTTAAATCCCATCACCCTTACAATCACACACACCTTGCAAGTCAAGTCAAATCAATAAGCATTTGTAAAGAATGTAGTCTATGGCAGGCACCAAGGTAAGTATTAGAAACATATATGACTGTGCTAATTTTGGCCTGACAACATCAAAAACAAAACAGAAACCAGAGGTACTCCATCAACCAACATCACACCATCCATACAGGGAACCATGAGTCACACTAAATGGAGATATGCTGAATTCTATGGATAAGGTCACTTACCTTGGCAGTATACTATCCAGGTCTGCCCACAAAGACCATGTGATTGATGGCTGTATCACCAGAGCGAGCTCAGACTCTGGGAGGCTCTAAAAGAAAGTGTATGAGAGAAGAGGTATCAGGCTGCATATCAGACTGAAGGTTTATAGTGTTGTACTGACTACACTGTTGCATGACAATGAAACCTGAATGGTCTATCAGTACCACACCAGAAAACTGAACAGTTTCCACATGAATTATCTCAGGAACATCCTGAAGATTACCTGGCTGTAGCAGCAAGCACCCCAACATCCCCAGGGTAGCTGCCAATACAGGTTCTTAGATCTGCTTTTCAAAAGGAAAGCAACTCAAAATGGGTTAACAAGCTCACTTTAATCAAACAAACATATATTACCTAGTTCAGGGGAAAAAGGTCAGCACCCCAAACTTCAGAGTTACAGAACTTACAGATCAAACAGACAGGCTTCCAAACTGTCCAACCATTATATCAATACCAAATCACAGTTACCAGAAAGGGAAGCATCAACATCTGGGTTTTCAAAGCCGGGGGGCTCTCAACAACGGCTTCCCAGAGTCTCATCTGGTCAAATCACACAACACTTCTCAAAGTAAGCCCCAAAGCAAAGCCTCAAATCAGGGATTATATAGTCTTCTCCTGGCTCAGAGAATGTAACCACCCTCTTGACCCACTGCTGAAAACCAAGCCTCCAACCACAGGCTCCATGTGACCACATTCAGCCTATTAGGGGACAGAGTATACTTTCAAATTAAAGAAGGTTCTCAGAGTCACTGAAGTCAATCAAAGTCTCTTAAGCCAATCAAAGGGCCTAAGGGCAGGGAAGATCTTTAAATCTGCATTTCCATTACACTGGCTTGCAAGACAAGGTATAGGACACCAAGGTCATCTATAGAGCTGAAGCATTAAGCATTCAAACTCTATTGCAGCTCTGATGTGCCAGTCATGTAGTTCAGATGCTAAGTACATATTGAACCAAAAGACTATTTTATCAAGAACTCGCATAAGGCAAGTACTCACATAGTGGTCAGAAAAAAATGGTAAAAGGCACTCTCAAGACACTTGTGAAGAACTTTAATATTGACTGTGAGACATGGGAAACCTGGCACAGGACCCTCCAGATCAGCATGCCTGCATCAAAGAAGGGGCTGTATTCCTTTAGCAAATCAGAATTGCAGAAGCACAAAGGAAACATGAGCCGCACAAATCCAGAGTCATTTCCACTCTAAATGTTCAAATGGACCACTTATGCCTGATCTGTGGTAGTGCCTCCAAACCTATATTGGACTGATCAGTCATAGTTAAACACACCTTATGTGACCCCAGTATTGTAATCTCATTGGACTTCTTTAAAAACCAAAGACCAACAACAACAAATGCAACAAGACAATCCTTGCTTACATTCTAATGAGGGAAGATAACACATTAAAGGTGAATGAACAGTAAGAATGGCTAGGCTGAACACTTCTTCAAAATGAAGTGTCCAGGAAGAACACACTAATGGAAAAAGATAGGATTAAAGGACAAAGAAAGAAGATAAAAAAATATGGAAGTTGCACTTAAACAAGATTGTCTCAAAAAGATCTTGTGCTTTTAGGAGAAAGAAAGGTCAATCATTAGACTCCTTCCTACTTACCTCAGGAAGGGTCCAACTGGGTTCTTACCTTTTCCCGGTACTTCAGACGTCTTCGGCCCTGACTTCTCAGTCAGGGAGCCCCCCCACAGAACACCGGGCACACACACAGCTGCTTGTTACACCTTTATTGTTTGATCTCACATGGCTCTGCAATCTATGCACACAATCTCCAACTCCTAATCCTTAATGCCTACTACATAATTCCTAATTCCTACTCCTAAAAGCCCTCTACTAAAAAGCCCTCCTTAGAGGTGTGGCAATACCTCTTATAGTTCACTCATAGATCCTCCCATTCCATAAGCCAGAGCACACAAGTCCAGGAAGTTACTGCCAAGGGTGAGGAGGCTTCTTCTCTTTGGTGAGGTATACTCAATGCATCAGACATCCCATAATAGGCTGTCAGCAGAATACACTTCCGAGCGCCTCGGGGCCTAGCCCCTTTTACTCTTCCCTTACAGTCCTACCCAGCACCTATGCCTCAAATGCTTATGATCCCAAAGGTCAATGAACCATCAATGGGTAGTAAGAGACCTAGCTTCTAAGGATGAGGAGATTCTAGCCCCACTGTATTCAGCCCTGGCAGAAAACATTATGGATAACCTCAAGGTTTTAATCCCAGGTTATAGGAGAAGGCTGTTATGTACTATCAATCTACCATGATCAAGAAGAAGGTCATGAGATTTTGGAGATAAGATTTAGTTGTAGACATATGTTGACATGGTGAACAAATGGACTTTTTTTCTTCTTGACAGAATCCCTGTTAATTAGCATTGTAATTGATACACAATTTTATTTCAACAGTTTTTCTTTGTCAGGATTTTTCTTAATTTAGTTGATATTAAATGTTCACCAAACTGTCATATAATTTCCTTAATACATATTGCACATAAATACATAATTACATATTAATATACACTATATAAAATTTCAGATATAACTACCATATACTGGTCTTTGGAAAATATGAAATCACGTGCTTAGGAAGGAACTTAAATTTTAATCTGAAAACCAAATTAGCCTGAGTCACCACTGACCACAGAATGACAAAGAAGTATATTATGAAGTATTCTTGAATAAAAAAAAAGTTATGAAATTGATGCTATATATAGGTGATAAAAATGTTCAAAATGGTTCTTTCATTGAAAATTTGGAATTCTTTCTTCAATATTGTTGCTGTTATGTGATAAAAAAGATCAAAGGAAAAGATCCTTTACATACAAAAATAGAGTAACTTTTTGTTTTTTTAAATGGTGGGAAAAAATGGAAACCAAAAGAATGTCCATTGACTCAGGACTAGATGGATATAATGTGGCATATGAATGTGATGAAACACTAGTGTGTTGTAAGTGATTTTAAAGAGACATGGAAAACCTTTTATGATCTGAAATGTAAAGCGAATGGAATTAAAAGAATGATTTATACTATAATGTTAATATAATTAATATACAATATAATATATACTATAATATAAAAATGAGTAATTTTGAAGATATTTTCACATACTGATCAAGAATGAAAAAAGGAGGGTGGCTAGGTGGCACAGTGAATACAGCACTAGCCCTGGAGTCAGGAGGACCTGAGTTCAAATATGGCCTCGGACACTTAACACTTATTAGCCCTGTGACCTTGGGCAAGTCACTTAACCCCAACTGCCCCTCCAAAAAGCAAAAAAAAAATAATAAAGAAAAAATAAAGAATGAAAAAAGCAGAGCCAAGATGGCTGAGTAAAAACATGCACTTGCTTGAATTCTCCCCCAAACACATCCAAATACCTATAAAAATGACTCAACAAATTCTAGACTTACAGAACCCATAAAATAATAGAGTGAAACAAATCTCTAGCCCAAGACAGCCTGGAAGGTCAACAGGAAGGGTTTATCAAACCAGACTGGGAGAAGAGTGTGGTCCAGTATAGGCCACTCTGGCACAGACATGGTCACAGCAGGCCTCTGAGGACTGAATCACTAGCAGCTGTGGCAATTTTCAGACTTCTCAATGCACAAAAGTTAAAGACAACATAGAAGATCAGTGGGTAAATTCTGTGGGACATGGGTGAGAGAGGATTGTGTTGTAGTCCCAATCCCAGGATGGCAGAGATGGCTGTGGCAGCAGTAGCAGTAGCAGTGGCTGCTTCTAAAGCTCCGGGCCCACAGATTTTGTGGTGACCAAGTGGTTGGTCAGAGAGAGATCGCAGGGATCTCTTTACTGGTGCTGAGACAGGATTCTCTTGATTTGCCCTGTTTGAATCTGGGTCACTGTCCTTGGGAGCAGGTCTGGGGTAAGAAGGAGTGCTAAGGACACAGAATTTGTGGCTGTGGTGGAGAGGGAAACCTCCTCATTGTTCCAAGGCAGAAAAGAGTGCTTGTGATCACTCACTGACTAGAGCACAGGTCAGGAAAAAAGTAACCACCTCTCCTTTGACCATGGTACCTCGGAAGAGCTGAAAACTTACGATACGGGGTATGCTAGGATGCTTGCTGCTATAGTCTCTAGAAGTATCTCTGAAAACAGCTGCACAAAACCCCCTGAAACTTGGGACAGTACACCCAACCTCACCCTCACCAACCCTGGAAGCAGAGTTCTACCTTGAGAAAGTCAAGCATTTGACTGGGAAAAAGAGCAAACAGCAAAAATAAAAAAACTCAGACTGTAGAATCTTATTTTGGTGACAAAGAAGATCAAAACACACAACCAAAAGAAACAGCAAAGTCAAAGCTCCTACATCAAAAGCCTCCAAGAAAAACGTGAATTGGCAGCAGGCCACAGAAGAGTTCAAAAAGGATTCTGAAAATCAAGTAAGAGAAGCAGAGGAAAAAATGGGAGGAGAAATGAGAGTGATGCAAGAAAATCATGAAAAATGTGTCAACAGATTGCTAAGGGAAATAAAAAAAATACTGAAAAAAATACCACCTTAAAAATAGACTAACCCAAATGACAAAAATGTCAATGACAAGAATGCCTTAAAAAGCAGAGTTGGCCAAATGGAAAAGCAGGTACAAACACTCACTAAAGATACTAATTCCTTAAAAATTAGAATGGAGCAAATGGAACTGAAGGACTTTATGAGAAATCAAGAAATTATAAAACTGAACCAAAAGAATGAAAAAAAATAGAAGGCAATGTGAAATATTTCATTGGGAAAACCACTGACCTGGAAAATAGATCCAGTAAAGAAAATTTAAAAATTATTGGACTACCTACAAGTAAGGACCAAAAAAAGAGCTTAGACACCATCTTTCAAGAAATTATCAAGGAAAACTGCCCTGATATTCTGGAACCAGAGGGCAAAATAGAATTGAAAGAAGCCACCAATCGCCTCTTGAAAGAGAACCCGAAAAGAAAACTCCTAGGAATATTATAGATAAATCCAGAGTTCCAAGGTCAAAGAGAAAATATTGCAAGCAGCCAGAAAGAAACAATTTTCACTATAGTAAAAACACAATCAGGATAACACAAAATAAAACAGGTCCTATAGTAAGGAATTGGAAGGATTGGAATATGATATTCCAGAGGTGAAAGGAGCTACAATTAAAACCAAGAATCACCTACCTAGCAAAACTGAGTATAATACTTCAGGGAGAAAAATGGCCATTCAATGAAAAATAGGACTTTTGATCATTCTCAATGAAAAGACCAGAGCTGAATAGAAAATCTGACTTTCAAATACAAGAATCGGGAGAAGCATGAAAAAGGTAAACAGGAAAGAGAAATTTAAAGGGACTTATTAAAGTTGAACTGTTATATTCCTACATGGAAAGATGACATTTGTAACTCACGAGATCTTTCTCAGTATTAAGGTCGTTTTATATATATATATATATGTATGTATGTATGTATGTATATGGGGAGAGGAGAGAGAGAGAGAGAGAGAGAGAGAGAGAGAGAGAGAGAGAGAGAGAGAGAGAGAGTGTGTGTGCAGGATAAGTGGAATATGAAAGGATGATATCTAAAAAATAAAATTAAGTGGTGAGAGAGGAATATATTGGAAGGAGAAAGGAAGAGATAGAATGGGGTAAATTATCTCACATAAAAGAGAGAAGAAAAAGATTTTATAATAGAGGGAAAGAGGGTTTGGGTAAGAGGGAATGAGTGAACCTTACTCTCATTGAATATGGCTTAAAGAGCGAATAACATACACACCCAATTGGACATCATACCCTACAGGAAAGTTGGGGAAAAGGTAATGGGGGGAAGGATAGAAGGAAGGGCAGATTCAGGGAGGGGATAGTCAGAAGCAAAAACTTTTGAAAAGGGATGGTCAAAGGAGAAAATAAAATAAATGGGAGGCAGGATAGGGATGCAGGGAAATATAGTTAGTCTTTCACAACATGAATATTATGGAAGTATTTTGCATAACACGTGACATATACACATGTATAACCTATACTGAATTGCCTTCTTTCTCACTGAAGGTGGGGTGGGAGGGAAGAAGGGAGAGAAATTAGAACTCAAAGGTTTTAAAAACAAATGTTAAAAATTGTTTTTACATGCAACTGTGAAATAAGATATACAGGCAATGGCGTAAAGAAATCTACTTTACCCTACAAGAAAGTAAGGGGGAAAGTGATGGGGGGGCAATTATAGAAAGGAGGGCAAACTGAGGGAAAGAATAATCAGCATTTGGGAAGGAAGCTCCCCTGTCTGGTGGCAGAGTCCTACTGTGGCAAAAAGCCCAAAAGTCAAGTAATTGAGTGGCAACATGACCAGGCAAAGGAAGCAAAACAAACAGAAAAATCCAACATTAGATTCCTATTTGGGGGACAAAAAGGATCAAAGCATGGGACAGGAGGAAGACAGTGAGGTCAGAACTCCTGCACCAAAAGCTTCAAATGAAAATATGAGCTGGTTACAGGCCACTGAGGACCTTAAAAAGCAGATAAGAGAAGTGGAGGGAAAATTGGGAAGAGAAATCACAACTATGCAAAGAAAATTATGAAATGAGAGTTAACAGACTAAGGAAAATAACACCTTAAAAAATAGAATAACTCAAATGGCAAAAGAGGTTCAAAAAAGCAATGAGGAGAGGAATGCCTTAAAAAGCCAAATTTTCCAGATGGAAAAAGAATCTCAAAAGATCACTGAGGAGAATCATTCCCTCAGATTTAGATTGGAGCAAAGGGAAGCTAGTGACTTCATGAGAAATCAAGACACTGCTAAACAGATGCAAACAAATGAAAGAATAGAAGCCAATGTGAAATATCTCATTGGAAAAGCCACTGACCTGGAAGACAGATCCAGGAGAGCTAATTTAAAAATTATTGGACTACCTGAAAGCCATGATCAAAGAAAGAACCTAGAAATCATCCTCCAAGAAATTCTCAAGGAAAACTGTCCTGATGTTTTAGAACCAGAGGGCAAAACAGAGGTTGAAAGAATCCACTGGTCACCTCCTGAAAAAGATACCAAAAAGAAAACTCCTAGCAATATTATAGCCAGGTTCCAGAATTCCCAGATCAAGAAGAAAATATTACAAGCAGCCAGGCAGATACAATTTCAATATTGTGGAAACACATCCACAATCAGGATAGCTCAGGATTTGGCAGCTTCTACACTGAGGGATCAAAGGGCTTAGAATATGATATTCCAGAGGTCAAAGGAGCTGGGATTAAAATCAAGAATCACCTACCCAGCAAAACTAAGTATCAAGTTTCAGGGGAAAATATGGTCATTCAATGGTGTTACTTTCAAGTATTCTTGAAAAAAAAAAACCAGAGCTGAATAGAAAATTTGACATTCAGATACAAGAAGCAAGAGAAGCATGAGAAGGTAAACAGGAAGAAATCATAAGGAACTTATCAAAGTTGAACTATTTACATTCCTACATGGAAAAATGATCATTGTAACTGATGAAACTTTTCTCAATATGAAAATATTTGAAGGGAATAGAAATACATACATACATATAGATATAGATGCAGTCTATATCGGAGGGTATATGGGTATATGAATACATATGTGAATGTGTGTATATATGTTTACAGATATACATAGAGGGCACAGGACCAATATAATAGGATGGGATGATACTTAAAAGGTGAAATTAAGAGGTGAGAGAGGAATATAATGAGAGGAGATGGGGAGAGACAGAATGGGGTAAACTATCTCATATAGAAGAGGCAAGGAAAAATGGTTACAATGGAGGGGAAGAACAGGAAGACAAAAGGGAATGAGACAAGCTTATAATCATTGAATATGGCTCAGGAAGGGAATGACATACACACTAAATAGGGTATCTTACCCTACAGGAGAGTAGGGAAGAAGGGGGAGGGGGGGGATGATGGATGGGAGGGCAGGCTTGGTAGGAGGGAAGTTGGAAGCACCCACTTTTGAAAAGGTACAGGACCAAAGTAGAGAATAGAACAAGTGGGAGGTGGGATAGAAGGGAGGGAAATATAATCAGTCTTTTACAATGTATCTACTATGGGGATGTTTTGCATTAGCTACACATGTACAACCTATATTTAATTGCTTATCTTCCCAGTAAGAGTGGGTGATAAGGGAGGAAGGGAAAGAATCTGGAATTCAAAGTTTTAAAACCAAATTTTAAAAATATACATAAACTATTATCAATACTATTTTATATGTAATTGGGAAATAAGATATACAGGCACTGGGGCACAGAGATCCACCATGCCATACTGGAAAATTCAAAAGGGGTATGGGGGAAGATATGGGACGGTGCAAATTGGAGGAGGGGATATCCTGTGGTCCTGCAATTTTGGGGAGGCAAGTAGGGGAAAAACGGGGAGAAAATTTGTAACTCAAAATCTGGCAGAAATGTTGTAAACCAGAAGTTAATAAAGCATTTGGAAAAAAAAGAGAGAGAGGAAAAAAAAAAGAAAATCAGATGATAATTTTTCTTTTATATCACGTACACTGATAAAATTGGGTAAGTTGTTGATTTTGAATCATTTGAACTTGTAACAAATTTTGGTTGTGAAAACTCATTCCTGGGTCTTGATTAGCTTGAACTTAATTAGTGGTAGTGTCAAATTCAAATAGAAAAGGGGGCCTCTAATCCATATTTATGGTTCCTCTAGGTCACATATTAGCTTAGTTTTAAAAGGTTGTATTACCTGTGCTTTATTGTATCCTTATTTTGTTAAATATTTCCTAATTGAATTTTTATCCAGATTGGGCAGCAATCAATACTATTGCAGGTGGCATGTAGTCTACTGGCTGCATATTTAGTACCTCTGATCTATAGCACCCACAGAAGAACTATCCAAGCATCATCTCCCTAAGGGTTACTTTCCAAGATGATGAATGCTTGGACTAGACTAGAAACTCTATGGTAGTCTAGACTATAGAGGGTGGTGCCATTTGCAGGGCTTTGAGAGTTGCAAACCACTCAGTAGCAGCTAGTGAACTGGAGTTGTTGAGGAAGGTCTACCCTTGTCCATGGGGATTTCTTTTATTCAGTAATGGTTAGATGTCACCAAGCTAATAGTATGGCTATACCAAGGACTCATGGACTCAGTGTTATGGTATATATGAGGTAATATTTGTTCCTCCAGGTGTATTGCTCCTTTAGTTAGGTTGGTTTGCCTATCCTATAGGCAACAGTTGGTCAGTAGTCGGTGATGTGTCTGGTACATTTTGCACAGGGAATGTGTATCTGTTAATTCCTAGGCTAGAAACAGACTTGGGGGGGGGGGAAGGGCAGGGGGTGTGAGGGGAGGGAGGGAAGAGACTTCGATATTAAATTCAATTAAATATTTGATCTAATATTTGGAAGGGCTGACATTCTATATGTGACTTGTGCAGAAGTTCTTTATTATCAGCCAAAAGTGGGGGGGGGGGGGGAGGTGAGTCATGTGTGAATAGCTTGAAAGCAAAAAATATTTCAAAATCTCACTTCCAAGCAATTTAATTTAATTAGCTTTTATTGAAAACCTATTGTACCAAGTCCCTATCCTAGGTGCTGATGATACCAGGATAAAAATGCAAAACAATTCCTGTCCTCAGAAGCTTATATTCTGGGGAGCTATTTACTATTGGTATTCGTGGTAGAAATTATAGAAGTTAGATATTATCTAGTCCTACTCTCTCATTTTATTATTGAACAACTTAAGTGAGAGGAGTTAAGTGACTTGCTTGAAGTCATAGAAGTAGTAAGGTGGCAGAGTCAAAGGGTTAAAAAAATATAAAGATCAACAAAATATTTTATTTTATCACATGAAATATCATTTCATATAATTCATTCATATATTATTTCATTTATAATTTTTCCTTCAGATATTTTTTTAAAGTGTCAACTCTCGAGAAATGGTTACAATTACTTCTTATAAGACCTATCCTTATTTTCTTTCCTTTCAGTTTAGCCATAAATTTGCTTTCATGATTTGCACCAAATCCAATATTTAGATTGGAATATAACTATTTATATACCTATAGTAACTGCAAAATAAACATTATACATAGAAATGAAAAATGCATGTTTCACTTACCCACGTAAATGAAATATAACCTGGGAGTATTCATTAGTGCTGTCTTTGTACATAACCGCCAAATGATTAAAGTCAGTGGAATTCTATTGGGCTTTGTAATTCACAGCCCACTAAACAATGCTGTTGAAAAGTAGATACATTTTTATGGAATGTGGCCCGCAAGCAATATGTCATTGATCGGTGTTCTATCTTGTTATAATAGTCAATTTAAAAATCAATTAAGCCAAAGTTATTTACAAGCAAAAATGCACTATTTCTTATGAACAGAAAAAAATATGAACAATACAAAAGATGTGGATATAATCAAGAAAGGAAATATGGTAGAACAACTAAAACTCACACCTAATCAAAATCTCTCATTGTGTATGTATGTGTGTTCATGCATGTGTGTGGCCATCAATTATTGTTTACGTTTGAGTAAGTAATCTAGGCCTTCTATGATTTGGATTCTTCTCCTGGAATGAGGAAATAGGGTTCTCTCTATTTTAAGCATGTCCTACCCTTAAGTAATAGTTAATAATCCTTTAGCTCCAAAATGAATTCTACATTTTGACTTTGTCATTTTATTTGCCATGTCTATTATGGTAGATCTGTTGTACAATTCAAATCAACCCATCATGCATAATGAATTCAATTCAGGAAACGCTGACTTCAGGTTAGAGAAACTTAGTCTGTAACATTCTCACATGTATTATTTGGGCTTTATATCTAATATGACTGAATGACACAGAGAAGGGACTTAATTTTTACCAAAGATTTGTATAGCTTAGTTTGATCATTGGATTCTCTGTGCTTGCTTTCATCTGCATAAGGCCCAGAGAAATGAATCATTTGTGACAGTACTCATAAGGGATGGATCCAGTTCACTAATGAGATAGAAAAAGTTAGACTCAGGAGTCTTACATAACTTTTGTTTATTCACACCATCAGGAAGGAACAAGGGAAGCTGCGTATACATTTAGTTTTGAAATTCATAACATTAAATTCAATAAACATTGACGAGATGCCTAGAGTATGCAAACTACTCTGCTAGAACCTGAGGGGGAAAAAAGAAAATAGTAAGAAGAGATAGAGGTCTTGCCCCCATGAAGCATAGTCTAGTCAGAAGGGTATATGAAATACACAAATGACAAGGCTTTGATTATTTCAATAGATGTGTGATCTCATCCACCGGGTATTCCTTCCAGTGATACAGCTCCTAGTGCCTGAGGATCCTGGATGCCTCTTTTCCAAGTCTTTGCATAAATATTCTACATTGGCCTAGAAATCTTTTTCCAGAGTTTTTCATATCCTGTGGATAACAAGGGAGTACTCAGCCTGGCTGTTCACAGGCTCTTCGTCTCTCTTTTCACGGCTGGTATATCTCCTTTTCTAACTAGGCATCTTATATTAATTTTCCTTTTGCCACTTCCCTGTGGAATATTTTGTAGGTAAATCACTGCTATCTACCATGGGCCTCATCACTGTTCCTTGGATAAGTGACCCTCAACTTAAACTTTTCAAAGATTGTACTCAGTCAGCCATGATATGAAGCCACATCACCCACTTGTATACCTTTGCACAGGCTGTCCCATATGCCTAAAAACTCTCAATTCTCACATCCCCTCTTAGGGTCTCTATATCCTTTCAAAGCTCAGGTCACATTCTGTCTTATAAAAGAAGAATTTTTCTTTTTAAGTGATTTCTAGAAATTAGAAAAAGTTAGTGACCTTTAATTATTTTGTATTTCTTTTAATATACAACATATTTATTTATCCCCAGATTCCATCACCACTTTAGTATAGCTCCCCCTCATCCCTTCACCTCTGGACCATCCTAATGGCCTGCTGGGAAATATGCCTGCTTCATCTCTCCCCACTCCAATTTATCCTCCATTCAGACATTAAAGTGATTTTCCTAAAGCACAGATCCAATTATGTTACTTACACACACACACACACACACACACACACACACACACACACACACACACTGATGTCTTCTTTTTTGTTTTTCACTCTGCAGGAATAAATACAAAATGTTTTGTTTGGCTTTCAAAGTCCTTCTTAATCTGGCCCCCTCCTACCTATGTTAGATCCTTTTTGTAGAAGTCAAGCTCCTTGAGGGAAGGACCTGTCTCATTTTTTTATTCTCCTTTGCACACCTAGTGAATGCAACATGGCAAGGGGTTCCTAAATGCTAGCTGAACTGAATAATTCAGAAAAGGGAAAGATCAATAGAAGCTAGTCAAGGGAGGTATAATGAAGAAAGTCAGCTGTAATTGAGCTCAATCTTGAAGAACTGTCAGATTTTCAGATGAGGGAGGAAGTGAAAGCCCCTCAGACTCTAGAGCAGAAAAACTAAGCTATATAACCAATACATAAGGTCTTTTCCAATGGATAAATTCTGCATCTTAATATTTTCTATCTTTTAAAAATATTCATATTGAAAAATATGCTAAGTAAAGGTACATTTGCTATTCAGAGGTTCATTATTTAATTACACAGTCATTTAATGACTAGCACTGTGCTAGGCATTATGAATGAGACAAAGGGCATCATAAAAACGGCAGCTGCCTTTAAACCTACTATTTCTGTGGAAGAAAAAAACCAGGGAAACAACTAAAGACAGAACACTCAGTGCTCCATGTTGGGTGGCTCAGGCCTGAGGCTGCTCCCACTGGCTCCTTCCCTTTTAGGACGTTTCATTTTTTTGACCAACAAAGGTGGGTAGTTAAAAGGAAGACAAACTGAATGTTCATCCCTGGACAACTGAGAGTTGGCAGTATTAATTTGCAGAGAATAGCATTTAACTGCTTCAGATGGATTTTCCAGGAGTTTCAGGACCTTGAGTAGACCACCTATGAAAATAACAGTGTTTGCTTTTTCATCACTTCAGACCCACATTTGACTATTCCTTCTAATGGGTTTGCCTTTATCCCCTAACTCCTAAAACTAACTAGCCCAAAGAAATAGTCTTATGCCCATTAAGTCATCAAGATATACGAGAAAATATTTTGGGACTCCTAAAGCATTTTTCTAGAATCTCAGAATGTTAGAGCCAGAAAAAAACTTTCAGGTTACAAGTCTAACCTCTCACAAGAGAAATGAATTCAGGGGCGGCTAGGTGGCACAGTGAATACAGCACCAGCTCTCAAGTCAGGAAAGCCTGAGTTCAAATCCAACCTCAAACACTTAAACACAAACTAGCCATGTGACCTTGGACACATCACTTAAACCTAATTGCCCTGCCCTCCCCCCTCCAAAAAAAAAAAAGAGAAATGAATTTAAACTGATTTTCCTAAGCAGCAAATTAATGGCAAAGCTCTGATGAAAACCCAGTCCTCTATTGTGGGCCCTCTTCTGTCTTCTAAACAATTTCTATACACTTCCTGACTTTCACTGATAAACCCTATGTAAATGACTCTCAAATGTATATCTGCATCCTTGATCTCTCTTCTGAACTGTGACTCTCTCCTTTATTTGCAACAGCCTACTGGACCTGAAAGAACTGATGCCTCCTCCCCCAGTATGTCAACTGAACACCTCCCATACTTCCCCAAATCTGCTCTAGGACTTAACCTGCATCACTCAATATTACCCACCCCCATAGCCAAGCTTGTTGCCAAGACTTGTCCATTTTACCTTTGCAACAGCTCTCAAATACACCCCTTCTCTCCTCTGACACCATCACCACTTTGGTATAGCCCCTCATTGCCCTCACCTCTAGACCATCCCAATGGCCTGCTGGTAGATCTGCCTGCCTCAAGTCTCTCTTCACTCCAATTTATCCTCCGTTCAGAAATTAAAGTGATTTTCCTAAAGCACAGATCCAATTATGTTACTACACACACACACACACACACACACACACACACACACACACACACACACACACACACACCCCTTCCTTCTGCCTACAAAGTGCTTTGTCTAGCATTCAAAGTCTTTCCTAATCTGGCCCCCTCTTACCTTTCTATTCTTCTTACTTTTTACTCTTGGATCTAGTAACATTGGCCTCCTGGCTGTGCCAGGAACCAGACCTTCCAGCTCTCAGTTCTGGCATTTTGTCTGGCTGCCCTCCATCACTGGAATACTCTCCTTCCTGTGGTCTGACCACTGACCTGACTGGACTCCTTTAAGTACCAACTAAAATCTCACCTTCTGATGATATATGGGCTCTGGGAGCCCCCTTGACCTCTCCTTGAGTCCTTGAGGTAAAGGCTCTTGAACACTGATTAAATCATCACAAGAAAAAAACCACAAGATGCAGATCATTGCTTTTGTCGTTAACCCGGTAGAAGACAACAAGAAGGACCTGGTGAAGCTAGCAAAGTTACTTTAGCAAGAGAAAGTGAATGTTGACATTATCAACTTTGGGGAGGAAGAAGCAAACACAGGCAAACTACATTTGATCAGGCATTTGCATGAGGCCATAAGCCTTATATTGTGGCTGAGCCCAAACGTGTTACTAGACTAGCACTCCTTTGTCCAGCTACTTGTCACCCTTGATCCTCCCAAAATATCTATATGCCCTTAAACTAAACTAGCCCTCCATTGTTTCTCCTCCAGGTAACCTCCAGATACTTCCCACCCTTACTCTCATCATTGGAGTCTGAACTCATTTGACTCCTCCTGAAGACCCTCCCCAAACTCCTCCTCTAGACCACCCCTAAATCCTCCCACAACCTTTTTCTATATCAGCTCCATCTTGCCTCCATGAAAAGAAAGCCAGAGAACTATCTAGTGCAGACTCACTCTGTAATAGATTACTCTGGCCCACTTGTCCAGTACAAGTGTCACAGATACCAAGGCTCCTTAAGACTCTACCCATTATGGAGAACCTTTAATAAAAACTGTGCTTTTCTTTGGCTGAGAGAAGACAAGTCAACTTCATTCGGCAGGACCTGGCACATTGGTATTCTGGGGTCTTGCATACCCCTAAACCTTTGACATCTACATCTTATGGGACTCTAAACCTCAATATTTTATGGAACCCTAGACCTCTACACTACCAAGCTAACTTCTCCCTTTCATGTTAGGGTGTGATCATTGGAGAATGGAGAAGAGAAATGGCCTCCCTCCTTTCATTTCAAGTCTGTTTTGACTGAAATACAAAAGTCACTTCCCAGTCAACTTCAACAAGTTTAGCAACTTCCAATTACTACAACATTTTAGGAACCTCTTAACTGTTCTCCCACTGGGCAGGAAAATAATGATCAAGACAGAAGCAAAGGAGACAAATGGGCCTCCACTTTTGCTTGTGGAGTTTTGGAGGATACCTTTGGGAGGATGAGCTCAGGTCAAGTATTAATCTCTTCTAGGAAGTTTTCCTGTTGGTTCCAACCAGAAGGTAAGTGTTTCCACCCAGCAGACCTAGATCTCCCTCGCTCATATGTTAACTGAGGATTTTCTAGGAAAAACAAAACAAAACAAAGTGGCTATGACTAGCTAACTACGAGTTATCATTAAAGCAAGAATGTATGTGTATGTAAGACAGGGATATTAACCAGAATGTTAATAGAATACTCTAGCCCTGAAATACCCTGGTAGTGAAGGGGTTTAGGCATTCCCAGAGGCAGGAAGCCTTCCATTATCAATAGTCTTGAATCTCTGTAGCCCTTGATCTAGCCTAGCCTAGCTCTGTTAACTCCAGGTACCCTTCAGCTGCCTCCCACCCTAGATCCTATCAAGATATCTATGACCAAATCTATTAGCCTAGAACTATCCTAGCCCTCCATTGCCTCTTACCTGTTGTTTCCCACCCTTAATCCCATCAAAATCCCATTCCTTAGGTTCATGGAGTCACAGTCCATGAGTCATAAGTCCCATCAAGATCCTCCTTAGACTTCTCCCTAGGTGCCTCCCCCTAGACTACTAGACCACTCCCCTAGATTCCTCCCATAGTCTTTCTGTATATAAGATCCTTCTTGCCTCCATGAAGGTGCTCAGATTTAATCTGGCCTGCTTGTCAATACAAGTGTCACAAATGCTTTGGCTTCTTAAGAGTCTACCCAACATGGCGAATCTTTAATACACTTTATTTTCTTTGACTGAGAGAAGGTTTGGGTCAAATTTATTCAGCAGAAACCAGCCTGTCAGTATTTGGGGGGTCTCAAGTACCCCTAAACCCCAAATCTTAACAGTAGTATCACCAGATTAGAGTAGGTATATATGAGAGATGTTACAAAACTGAGATCAACGGGTGGGATCCTCCCATTCAAAGGTACCATATTATGTGTAGAGGAAAAACTGGGCATCAATCAGAAAGGAAAAGCCATGGAGAATTATGTGGTCATCAGGAAAGCTGCCAAGGGGCTACAGCCATGGGACCAATAGAAGTGAATTTGAAATCCAAGATGACAACAACATGAGGCTATTGGAACTGATCCAGCATTGCTGATATTGGCCATTACCTACACCAATCCCCAAATGGTAATTCTTCATTTCCTTCTTCCCTTTTCCTTCTGTCTTTACCAAGGAGACTGAGCCTAAAATCTACCTCCAGATTAGGAGGTTTATCCTTGCTTCGTAAAACTGTGTTTAAATATATGGTCAAATGTGATAAAGCCATTGACCACCTATAAGCTAAAGTGTGTTTGTCATTGTTTATTTCAACACTTAAAGGAGGTGCTTGAGGAACTCCTAGGAAGAGAAAAGAAATAGATGGTAAAATGTAGGGTATTGGGTGTCTCCTCCTTGCCCCTCACTTCCCCCCAGGATATCATCTCTTCCTTGGTTCCAGAGTTTACAATTATTATTCATTTATATTACAAATTTCCAGGATACAAAAAATATTTTAATTAGACATTTTCTAGATAAATGAGTCAGAAGCAGTAGATAGGCCTAGCTAACCATCTGGATTGTCAGTAAGGCAAACAAAATCTGCCCTTTTCTTTGACTGGTTTTTAAAAGGAAAGCCATTCCTCCAAAGAGAAGACCTAGATAAAAAATCATACCCAAAAGGGGAAAGAGTTATAGACCCCCATGGTATCTATGTGACTTTCTGGACCTGAATCCTCAGCTGTAAATTGAGGGGGGTATATTGGTGGTATACTCAATGACCACTAGGGTCCCTTCATGTTTTAAATGTATAACACACACATATACAAACACACACACCACAAAATAAGGGGAAAAAAGTGGGAAGTGAGAATGACTGATAGCCCTGACTGTCCCTTCAGCTCAATAAAATCAATCCACACCTAGTTAGAGCTGTTGTACCCCAATAAAAGCAGAAGATCCCCAAGATTAAGTTTAAAAAGTGGATTTTATTACCGTGGGACTGTCGGAGTACATGGTCACCCAAATCAGACAGTGCTTTGGCATAGACATTGTGCTGGTTTTATAGAGGTTCCATAGCCAGGAACCTCTATAAAACCGTAAGCTGAAATTACAGTGATGTAAGCTGAAACTACAATGATTGGTCAGTGTACACTTTAAACTACAATTAGTGATTGGTCAGTATACATTTGAATTTCCCGCCAGTGTGAAACCCTAGGCTGGGACTCCTGCCCACACATTAATCAAGGTCCTGCCTGTTTACAAATTAATAAATCAATGAAGGAAAGGTTGGGCTGCCTGCTTTACAAATCAAGGAAAGGGAAGTTTGGGCTGCCTGCTTTACAAATCAAGGAAAGGGAAGGTTGGGCTGCCTGCTTTACAAATCAAGGAAAGGGTGAGTGGATTTATGTCTGACATTCAGGAAGGGCAAAGTGACAAATCAATGGGGGAAGGGCAGAGTAGATCTGTGTCCAACAAGAGCAATAGTAAAGCTCCGGGGGGGTGTCAAGTGAATGTCAGTTGTTCATAAAACTTATTTTTAGCTTAAACTTTTCAGTGATGTAATAAGGTCAACAGAATAATGGGGTGGTGGGACATGTACCCCTCAAAGGAAAAGATGTCTTTGAAAGCAACCCAGATCACATGAGCTTCAGCCTGAGGCAACTGGTCCACTCCAGCCCACCTAGATCACCTATTTAGCTTGACATTCCTTTCAGTGTCCCTTGGGCCCACCTGAGACTACTGGCATATACCCACCATTCCTTAATCCCATTTAGATCACCTAATTAGCCTACTTGATAGTCCTTTCACTGCTTAGACCTGGCCAACTAACTACTTACAGATGAAGTACAGGCTCTGGGAACCCCCTTGAATTGATTGAATCTTCCCATTTGATGAGGCATTTGATAAGCCTTTTGTGGTGGCTCCCAGCCTACCCCTCCTTTGTCTAGCTAGCTCCCACCCTAGATCCTCCCAAGCCCTCCATAGTCTCATCTCCAGGTAGCCTCCAGCTACTTCCCACCCTTAATCTCCCATCACAGTAGTCCGACCTCAAGTGACTCCTCCTGAAGACCTTCCCCAAACTCCTCCCCTAGATTCCTCCCACAACCTTCCTGTATATAAGACCCCATCCTGCCTCCAGGAAGTGTGGGAGCCCCAGAGAATTATCTAGCAAAGATTCAACTCTGTGTCAGATGATTCTGACCCACTTGCCCAATGCAAGCCTTACAGATACCAAGCCTCCCCAATATGGTGAACTTTTACTAAACTTTGCTTTTCTTTGGCTGAGAGAAGACTTGAGTGGAATGGCGTGTTGGTACTTTGGGATCTCGAGCACCCCTAACCCTATATCTCATCTGTTTCCCTTACCTTATCACTTACCACTCCTTAGTCCCATGCAGAATGTTTCCCTGTCCTTTTTACATATAAGCATTAGTCTCACCCCCATTAAGTTGCAGGTGCACTAGGAACCCTGGGCTGCTCCTATTGGTTTTACAATAAAACCTTGCCATTTGACTGGAAGAAATGCATTAATTTATTCCAGGTAGACTTTGCCCTTTATCCTGACTGACATTTCTGGATTCACTGAACTCTACATGAAATCAGAGCTACCTCTTCATAAAGCAGTCAAGGACTGAGTGTGTTTCTGCCCAGTGTTTAAATTTTTAAGCAGCTGGTACCTCTGGTCTACTTTCTGCAGTTTTGTTTCCACTGAGTAGCAAGGAATTAGAAACCATTCGTTTCTCATGTTTCCAAGGATCTTACTTTGAGCACCCCTGGGTAAATGAGACTTAGAGGATCACTAAGAGAACCTGTCCTTCAAGCTACACAACAAAGTCAAATGGGAAGGACACTGGTTTGATTCTAAATACTAATTGCTTTTGTATTTTAATGGCTTGTGTTCTTATTATGTTAATCAAATGTTTGGTCACATTTGTTTTAGTATCTTTCAATGACTGACTTGAACTTTGGGGGCTCTATTACTCTGACTCTCATACTGTTAAGTTTGAGTAAGGAGTCAAATTGGGCTGGGCTCAAACCCCAGATTAGTGTCTATGTAATCTTTGCCTTGAATCCTCAGTTGTAAAATGAGAGAGGTAGGGTGGAGGTGAACTAAGTGGCCATTGTGGTCCCCTAACTCTTTAAATTTACAAGCCTATGGCCCAAAATTATCTTGTTGTGGGGATTGGGAAGGGTAGCTAGAGATTCCTTTCCATTTTTCAGGGGAATGAAAACAATATGGCCTCCCATCTAGTTCACAAGATAGCAGAGCCTAGCAGGGAAAGAAAGTGATAAGGAAGCTTTTATTTGGATTTAATCCAGATCAGAACTGCACCAGACTCCACCAGCAGCCAAGGCACCTTTGCCCTAAATTGTAAATCTGTGTACTTTCTCCAGGGCTTTGCAGGAGAGCTCATTTGCAAGCTTCTCTGTTTTCATTTATCTGGGTGGGGATGGAGAGACCACACACCCTAATAAGATGAAAGCCCCCAGGTACCTGTCAGCCTCTCTCAACTCAACCTCAAAATAACCCATAGAATTTTGCTTCAGGGTGTGATTCACAATAGAGAATCTGGTCTCCTATCTGGGTCAAATGGCCTTTAACTGCCTAGCACAGCTGTTATCTGATACAAGAGCTTAAGAAAAAAAGAAAGGGGCTTCAGGGTGGAGGTGTTGGTGACCTTAAGATTCAAGGCTATCACCCAGCCCTTAGGTGTATTCTCTGATTAAGATCTTACACATTTCTAAAGAAGCAAATACAAAGCTGAAGAAATGTAGACTCTGAAACTCAAGAAAAGTCAAAATGGGCTGTAACTAGACTCTCCAGAGCTACAGAGTGATCACCATAAGATTTTAGCAGGCTCACTCTGGTGTTCCCTAGTAGCAATAGCAACACAGGCCTCTGCTAGCCCTTCTTGTATATTCTGCCATGGAGTGGGGAGACAGGCTGACGTACTCATTAGGACTAGTGGCAGAAGCTGCTGCCTCCCTGCTCCCACAGCATCTGTGCCATCCTCCCTGATTGAAACAGACAGAGCAGCTGGAAAGAGCTACTGGGCCCTTGCACTATGGCACTGATTTCTTTCTCTGACTTGAAGACCACATACTTTTTTTTCCCCTCTTTCTTGGAGTGTGATCAGTGTAATGCAATATCAAATATAGTAAAAGTGTGAGTTCTTCACAGAGTTCCTTATAATGGAATTTGTTCAAAGAAGATGGATTTTATGGTTAATTTTTTTGAGGTACTTAGATAATCACTGAGAGGAATCAATGAGGTAATATGTAAGTGAAGTACTTAGTAAACCTCAAAGTACTATATGAATACCACAAGAGGCCCAGTCTTAGACCAAATGTGTCTCTTGTCAGATGCTCAGCCTAAGTGAGTTGGAGAGATTCTTTATCACAATGACCACAGAGCAATAGCCCTTTTTGGTCACAAGGACTCTTGGAAACTGGCTATTCAGGGACAGAGTGGCTGTGAGCTGGATTCATGAATTAAGTACCCACAATAATGAAATCAACATTATAATCATTATTTCTTTAAAACCATGAGAATTTTGACAATAGTAGAATACGTTCCCTGTGTGGGATAAAAGAGTTCAGAGTCTGAATCTGAGATCAGAAAAAGCCTTTATTCTTTCTCATGAGAAAGGGCCCTCTGCCCCTGTCATTCAAACGGCATCTACCAGGGACAGAGCACCAGGTAGAAGTAAACCCATGGTTATATAACCTTCTAAATCAGAAACACAACCCACAGCTGGCCTTCACTCTCATTGGTAGGGAGGCTAGCCACAACCTAAGTGCAGGAATCTATCTTGGAGACAAAGGATATGGAAACATGTGGGTGTCCAATGCAAGGCCAGGAAAGCAGTGTTGTCCTTATTTGTCATATCTTGTGCTGAGGTGGCACTGGGGAGGGTCTCCATTGCTCTAAGTCCCAGACTCCTGTAAAGTCAGGTAACCTCTGAACTCAGGCCTAGTGGATGCTGAAACCATTCTAGATTTTTCAGAATAGGGAAACTTCATTGCAAATTATCCCTCACATCCCGCTACATTATATGGCGCTTTCCTACCTTGTTACTTGCATCTCATCAATACATCCTCTCCAGAGCAGACACTTCCCTTTCTTGTATAGTCATTTTTTGAGTTGTTTCAGACTCTTTGTGATGCCTTCGGGGATTTTCTTGGCAAAGATTCAGGAGCTGTTTGCAATTTCCTTCTCCAGCTCATTTTACAGATGAGGAAACTGAGGCAAACAGAATTAAGTGATTTGCCCAGGGTCACACAGCTAGTAGCTGAGGCCAGATTTGAACTCTTGAAGTCTTCCTGACTCCAGCACTCTATGCACTGCACTACCAAGCTACCCATACATTTCCCCTTATTCTATGCATTATTGAGTTGGCATGTATAATGGTAATGGGCATATGAAGATCTTCCCTGCCCCTTAATGAGCTTAAGGAAATCTGAAGATCTTCCCTGCCCTCTAATAGGTCAAATGTAATCACATGGAGCCTGTGGTGGGAGGAGTTTGCTGAAGGGTGGAGCAGAGCCCACAGAAGCTGGGAGCCAGAGCAGTTAGAGCTAAAGGAAGGAGAAGATACATCCAAGGAGACAGCTAGGCTTGTGAATGTATGTTTGCCCCATGCAGTGAGAGCTAGGTTTGTGAATGTTTGTTTGTGGGAAGGGTAAAGGACAGCATGGCTTCCTGCCGTGCTACAGTGTATTAACTTTTTTTACTATGACGGATTCAGTTTCCTGGTGTTGGGATTTGGCTCCCTGGTATCTGGATAAATGTTTTGCTTCTGTCTTCTATATGCTGAGTTTGTTATATTTTGTGATTGAGAACTATGCTGGCATATTCACAGTCACTATTGGCTGCAAATAATCCCTTGGCACTACAGCATAACTGGGCTTATTTTAGTTTCTAAGCATACTTGGAACATTGAATTTTTCTTAAATAGAAAAACTGTGAAATACTACGATATTTTTTCTTATGTTATTATTGATATTCTGATGAGAAGTAGTAAATGCAAAATAAATGGAGAATGAATTTTGAGGAAAAGTAGCTTTGTTTTGACCTTTTTTTTTTTTGGCAGAGGCAGAAAGGAAAGCATCATAAATTAATTGTTTATAATACTGGAAACTAAGTAATTCAATAGATAAAGAGTACCATAAAAACAATAAATAAAAACATAAAGAGGGTTAGAGTTGTTTTGGAGACCCCAAAATACCAACACACCAGGTCCTGCCGAATGAATTTGACTCAAGTCTTTTCTGAGCCAAAGAAAAGTTTATTAAAAGTTCACTTATATTAGACAGAGTAAGTCTGTGCTAGGCCATTCTATAGCGCTCTCACTATTCTATAGTGCTAGAAGAGTAACTTACCTGTTTGCCTTAATTTCCTTATTTGTAAAATGAGCTAAAGGGCACACAACTTCAGTATGTCTACCAAGAAAACCCAAAATGGGGTCATGGGGAGTTGGACACAACTGAATAGCAATACAAAAATTTGTGAGGAAAACTCTAAATAGCTAGGAAAATGATGTTTCTACATGGTATGAAAATTCAAACTTGCTAGTAATTCAAAATTAACTAGTAATTCCATTTTTTAAAGTTCCATCAAAAAAGTTTGATGAATTCAAGTCACTTTGTCCAGATGAATTATCAGATCCAGGAAGTACTGTATGATAAGACTGCTGAGTGACTGACAGTGCTATCTGAAAAATCATGAAGCATGGGAGAAATAAATACCATGTGATGGGGAAAGAAAAAAAAACGTAAAAGTGTAATTTAAAAAAAAAAAGTGAGGTGAGAGGGGAAAAAAAAGATCCTGAAAAACAAAATAAAACAAACAAAAAACTCAGGGAGCTTGACTTCAATTCCAGGTAAAATTCTAGAGCATATCATTAAAGACTGTAAAACATCTAGGAAAAGAAGCAGTGATTATAAAGAGCCAGCCTGGCTCTTTCAAGTGTAGGTCATATGCCAGACTATCTTCACTCCCTTTTCTGATATGACACTAAGTAGTCAATGAGAGGAATGCTGTAAATTTAGTTGCAGTAGTGAAGTTTTCAGTTAAATATCTTATATTATTCTTTTGGAGAAGATGGAAAGATATAGAGTAGAAAAAATATATATATTCTCCAATAGATTCAGAGCTGGTTGGATGGCCAGACTCAATGAGTAGATGGCAATGGTTCAATATCAACATGGCAGGAGGCATCAAACAGTATATCCCAGGGACCTGTGCTCATTCCTGTCATTTTTGACACCATTATCAATCACTTGGATAAAGGTATAGATTGTATAGTCATCCGATTTGTGGTTGACACATAGCTAAGAGGGATACAAACAGCGACTAAAAAGAGATCCTGACATGCTAGATCAGTTGGGTTGAATATATTAAGGTGCAATTCAATGAGGATAAATGTAAAATTATCTGTTTGGGAACCAAAAAATCAACTTCACCCATATAAAACTGGAAAAGCATGGACAGATTTGGGTTTCAGTGGACTGCAAGCTCAATATGAGAGCTTATATAGGATGCTGATAAGCTAGAAAGGGACTAGAGGACATTTTGCGTGTGGACATTGGACAAGATGGCCACTCATGTCACTCTCCCTTCTCAGGTTCTGTGATTTGAATCTTCTTCTTAATCTATAATAAGTATGTTGCTGTAAACATACCCTGAGTTCATCTATTTGTAATGGGTCACGTTTATCTCTAGGATCTGATAGGCGAAGCTTTTAAAATCATCTGAAATGCCAACCTGTCCTAGAGTGGTTCAGTTGTGACTAAAACACCATGTACTTCTTCATCAAAAGATAAATGATTTCATTATCACCTTTTGCTCTCCTGGAATGGACTTAATAGGTCATCTGCATCTTTATCTGCTTTCAAGGATCAATTTCCAGTAGCACTAGGCATCTCTCTCTTCAATTTTTTAAAGTTGTCTTTTCAACTTGGTCCTCACTCCCACCACACTAGACTATTGTTGTCATATCTACATGTTACAGGGAAGTAAATTTTTAAGATCTTCCCTGCCCCTAGGTTAAGTGCACCTGTAGCCTGTGGTGGGAGGCTTGTTTTTCAGGAACGCCCACACCTTGGTGCCTTGTGATTGGGCAGTAGGTCAAGAGGGTTGTTACATTCTCTGACCAAGGAAGAGGCTATATAATCCCTGATGTGATACTGTTTTGGGGCTCACTTTGAGAAGTGTTGTGTGATTTGACCCAATGAGACTCTGGGCAGCTATTGAGAGCCCCCCGGCTTTGAAAAACCCAAATGTTGACACTTCCCTCTCTGGTAACTGTGATTTGGTATGGGTGTAATTGGACAGTTGGAGGCCTATCTGCTTGAAATGTTTCTGTCTGTATACTCTGAAGTTCGGGGTGCTGACCTTTCTCCCCTGAACTAGGTAAATGATAAGTTTGACTGATTAAAGCAAGATTGTTAACCCATTTTGAGTTGCTTTCCTTTAGAAAAGCAGATCTAAGAACCTGTGTTGGCAGCCACCCTGGGGACATTGGGGTGCTTGCTGCTACACTATACTGAGTGACCACCATGGTATCTCACCTGGCTTTTTCTCATGCCTCCTTTTAGTGATTCTGGGCTAACAAGTCACTAGGAACATCAGGCCAAAGGCCCCTCTGATTGCCCCCCTTGTATCTACAAAATGTTACTTGAATTGAATACTGAGGCCTTGTAATAGAAAAACAATGAAACCTATTAGACAATTGTGAGGCAGTCAAAAACTTTGTTCTGATGGGGTACTAGGGCAAAGAAAGTCAGAATTAGTCATCTCTTGGCTGGGGAAGGGATATGCTTATTCTGAAACAGAGCTGATAGTATTAATTTGGAATGGTCCTTAATGTTTTCCTACATATGGACATCTTGCTATGTATGTGATAATGGGCAATTTTCTTTGAGTACTATCAAATATGCTCGTATCCAGCAATAAGTTACTGATACAATTAGCCAACAATTTGCTTGACCAAATTTTGAGAGATGAATAGGGTTTAATGTCTAATTAAATTAATTAGCTACATGGTTTGGTTTGATTAAATATTTAATGTCAATATTGAGGTGCTACAATCTAGTAATAATATATGATACTGCGCTGACAGAGGCCTACTCTGACAACTCATCTGGCATATGCCAGGCTGTCCACTGGGTGCTGCACTTAGGGATCACTAAAAGCTGTAAAAAGCATAAAGATGTAATACTAGACGGGACCCAGTGAGGTTTCCTTCACTCTCTAGGGACAGTGGCAGAATTGGGAAGAAAGGAGCAGTAGGTACTATGAAAAAAGCAAGGTGAATACATGTCAGTATCATCTCAAGACCAAAGAACAGATAAATGTAGATAGACATATATGAACATTCACAAATAGAATATATTATATACAAAATATTATATAATATATAATTATGTGTCTTAATTATATATTATAAATATACAAAATGGTGAAAGACAGTGATGTAGTATAATAAACGTAATATGATGTGACAACATAATCAATGTAATATAACATAAATGTTATATACACAGGATGATCAGTGACCAATTCTATAATTGAAACTGTGAATATATGTTTTCCTATGCTTTTGGTCTGTTGGTCTTCTAACCCAAGTTGTGTTCTTGAAACTACAAGGTATTATAAACAATGGAGAAAAGAAAATCAATACTATTTCGCTAAAACAAATGACTTTTAACTGTGATCTAAATATAAAATCTCCTAGCCTTCTTTGTTAAAGGTCCAGTAAGCTATCTCAGCTAACCTAGCCACCCTTTTAGCTCAGCAGCAACCTGGACTGTCAAAGCCCGTTATTTATTTCCCAGTCTGTTTCTGACTTTCTGAAGCATTTGGAAGCAACAGAGAAAAAGATGATGAACAAGGCTGAAGAAAACTGTCAGATATCGGGCAGCAATCTAAATCACTGAGAAGTCAGGTTTTAGATACTATTTGACTTGTTCCTTTTAATCTGTAGTCCTATAATAGGAATCAAAATACACAAATATTTCAAACTTCAAGAAAACTGAAGTACTTCACAATAAGTATGAGTTATTCTCAAGCATTATTTTTTTCTTCCTTTTTATTCAGACTGCAATATTGTACCTAGGAAAGAAGCAATGCTCAAATTTCTGATCAGCAGTTTCAGAGAGAAAATTTCATTAAATTATTCAACAGGATCATTAGATTGTGAACCTTGCTGGGTAAGACATATGGTATCTTATCAAAATTTTAAAGATCACCTAAAGTAGGAAGTTCACAACCTCTTAACAATTCACTCAGTAACTAACAATGTTTATTATCCAATTCTTCCTTCTGAGGATTCTTCCTCACCATATTAGGCTAGTCTCCTATCTTTTCATAAGGGTGTCCTGTTTCAGGCTAGACTGACTCTGACCCAAGAGGTAGCAGCTGGATGATAGTTGGTGGGGATGGCTGGCCCCTTTTTCACAGAAGCTGCACCCCTAAATGATGTCTGTAGGCAGGACTCATGGTCTTGGGGACACCATCACATCTGGGGATCCTATCCTTACCTGTCAATTGATAACAGTTGGTAAAAGCAATTGTTGCTGGTGGTGAGTCATCACCTCTCAATAATTTTTCTCTTCAATAATGGCTACAGAGACTGGGAAGAAAGCAGGTAATGTGATTTGGAGGATCCTGCTATTCTCAAGGATCTTGGGCTCAGGGTCCTGGGCTGTTGCCATCAGATTCTGAGGGGAAAATGGTTTTCTAAGTGTGGATTATGGCCTGACGTGCCTAATACAATTCTGCATACTACTATCTTTCCCCTATGGTGCCTTACCAGCTCAGCTGCCTAAAGAATAATTCTTCCTTATCTCCCATTATTTCAAAATGAACAGGTTCAAATCTTCTCATTTTCAAACTTCTGAGTCACCACTATCCACTCTGTATCCTATGTTTTGACAAAATCTTAACTCTACCTCACTTTCTCATGTCCAATCAGCAACTTGCCTTTATTGGTTTTACCTTGGCAAGCCCAATCACTCAGTACCATCCAGAAATTTCTTATTGATTTTGCCCTCTCCATACATTCTTCCTTCAATCCATCTTCCATATTAATCTTCCTTATGCATACACCTGGACACATTTGCTCTAATGTTGAAGTTGAATTGGCTCTCTATTGACTCACAGAGTTCTGAAATGACTTTGTCTAGCATTTCAGGTCTTCCACAAGCAGGAACATCATGTTTCTGACCTTATGACCTTTTTCCTCTTCATTCTAAGCTCCAGACAAACCAGATTAACTCTCAAATTCACTATGTTTTCATCATCATCTGTGGAATGAGCTCATTGTCCACATTACCTGTTGAATGGCTACCTACTGGGTGGGTTTTTTAAATTTTTTTCAACATTTTTATTTAAAGTTTTGAGCTCCAAATCCTATCCTACATTCCCTCTATCCCCTGCCCCCTTCCTGAGATGATAAGTAATCACATACAAGTTATATACATATAATTATGTAAAGCATTTCCATATTCGTCATTTTATACAAGAGTCAAATAAAGTGAAAAATAGCATGCTTCAATCTGTTTTCAATCAATATCAGTTCTTTCTCTGGAGATGGATAGCATGCTTCATCATTAGTCCTTTGGAATTGTCTTGGATCATTATATTGCTGAGAATAGCTAAGTTATTCACAGTTCTTCATCAAACAATACTGCTGTTACTGTGTACAATGTTCTCCTGGTTCTGTTCACTTCACTATGCATCAGTTCATGAAGTCTTTCCAAATTTTTCTGAAATATTCCTTCCTGCTTGTCATTTTTTATACACAATAATATTCCATCACAATCATATACCATAGCTTGTTTAACCACCCCCAACTGATAGGTATCCCTTTGAGTTCCAATTCTTAGCCACTACAAAAAGAGCTGCTATAATTATTTTTGTACAAATAGGTCATTTTCCTTTTCTTTGGATGACATTGGGATATAGAACTAGCAGTGGTAGTGCTGGATCAAAGAGTATGCAATTGTGTAATCCCTTGGGCATAGTTCCAAACTGTGCACTAGAATAGCTGGGTCAGATCACAACACTACCAACAGTGTATTAGTGTTTCAATTTTCCCATTTTCTCCCAACATCCAAAATTTTTCCTTTTTTTGTCATATTACTCTGATAAGTGAAGTGGAAATTCAGAGTTATTTTAATTTGTATTTCTCCAATCAACAGTGATTTAGAGCATTTTTAAAATATGACTATAGCTTTGATTTCTTTGAAAACTGCCTGTTAATATCCTTTGCCATTTACTAATTGGGGAATAACTTGTATTTTTTTTATAAATCTGACTCAGTTTTCTGTATCTCTTGAGAAATGAGGCATATATCAGAGATACTTGTTGAAAACTGTTTTTTCACATTTTCTGCTTTCCTTATAATTTTGGTTGCATTGGTTTTGTTTGTGCAAAATTTAATTTTATATAATCAAAATTATCTACTTTACAAAACTACCTATTGAAATTATAAATTCAAAATTTATCTCTTTTATTATGTTCTCTATATCTTCTTTGGTCCTAAATTCTTCTCTCACCCATAAATCTGACAGATAAAATTATTCCATGCTCTCTTAATTTGCTTATCTACCTATCTTTTAGTAACTAAATCAAACGTTACCTCCTACATTCACTGACTCCTTTGTTTATAACCTCTTCAGACCTCTCATAGCTGTGACATCCTTAATATATTTATCATTCAATATTGTGCATGTATTTACTGTGCATAGCTATGCAGGTATGTCATGTCCACCCATACCAGAATCAAATTATAAAACTCTTGGAGAGCAAAGCAGAGGCATAGTCTTATCTTTCCTCTCAAGAGGAAACTGGTACTTAATGTTTGTTCGGAGATTTAGAGTTGGAATTTTTAAAGGTCATCTTTTTTAACCTCCTCACTTTTAAAGATGAAGAAACAGATCCAGAGAGGTTTTGACTAAACCAAGGTCACTCAGAGACAGAATTTAAACCAAGGTTCTCTAAATTTAGAGCAAGTATTTTCCATCTTGTCACAGACTACCATATACTATGGTATGAAAGTCAATACAACACAAGTCCATTTGGGGCTTTACTTTAACAATCGCTTTAAGTGCCCACAGCACAAGTAAGAGGAATGGAGGCTCTAATTGTTTGTTATTCCTCCTTTGTTCTCCAAGAAGTTGATGTCTTGACAAGTGGGGCACCTCGGATTTTGTTAAGCTAAGGCCTTTCTCAGGTCTCAGTTTAATATCTGAAGCAAAACCCATTCAGTAATTAAAAGGTTAGGTAAGAATGGAGGCAAAAGATGGCCTAGTGTGCCTTCACAAGAGAATCTGGAAGGGGAAGACCTTCAGAGTTTCTTAAAAAAAAAGAATTATCTTTCAAGAAAAAGTTATGTTTTAGAGATCCTATACAGCAAAGATTCAGATTCCAGGACTTCTTTTATTCCTTTTTTTCTTTTCTTATTCTAATATGGATAACAACAACAACAAAAACCCAATCTAGTAGGGCTAGTAGGCTATCATATACAACTGTAAATAGGTCTGTAAAACGTGAGGGATTTGAAGACAATCTTTTATGATTTAATAACCACATAAATGTATGTCCTCTATACAAGTTTTAGCTGTACAGAATAGAGGACATTTTATTTATTTGTTGGCCATCTCTTCAGTGGTAGATGCTGTAGTGGTGAAGTCATTAAATTGGCCAGAGGATGAACTAGCTAAAGTTAAACTATCTAAAAAGCCTGATAATAAAGCTGGTGGCTTAAAATAAGCTGTGAAGATTGATCTTCATAATTCCTTTCCCTTCTCTCTCCATTCTCCAAATCATCTCATTATGCTCCAACAGTCTTTACACTATTGGTTCTAGGGCAGACTACTGTGTTCATTTAGAAGCACTGTTATCCAATATAAAATATTAGGCCCTGGAAAAGAATGGAAGCAAGAAGATATAGCTCATGTAGGGAAGGTAGGCTCCAAAAAGAGGGTTACTAACTACAAAATTCATCAGAGTAAGTATGTCTTAATAAGGTGTTTGGAAAATAGTAAAAGAGCCATATTTCATTGGAATGGGGGGTAGCACCTATAGGGAGAAGAAAATGGGTTAAGACAGAGGGAATAGTAAAAATGAATAACTGGGGGGTGGCTAGGTGACGCAGTGAATAGAGTACCATCACTGGAGTCAGTAGAACCTGAGTTCAAATCCAGCCTCAGAAACTTAACACTTAAACTAGCAGTGTGACCTTGGGCAAGTTAACCCCAATTGCCCTCCAAAAAGCAAAAAAGAATAACTGGATGGAAAGATTTTTGTGACCATGGTAGGCTAATAGGGATTAAAGAGCAATGATAACCTTCACATTCTTTTCCATAAGGGGCCCCTACTTATGTTTTGGATGTTGCTGTTTCAAAGGTCCAACTATTATAGTCACAGTGGTTATAACAAGGATAAATGTTGACCACTGACACACTGAATTAGTGTCCTATGCGGATTCTGCCCTTTGTAGCTAAACTCCTGCAAGAGGCCATCTATAACCGGTGCCTCCCCTTTCCTCTCACTATCTTCTTAGCCCTTTATCTGGTTTCACACTTTAGTATTCCACCAAAACCATTCTCTCCAAAGTTCTCCAGTAAAGTTGGAATCCAATGTCCTTTCCTCAATCCTCATCCTCCTTAAGCTTCTTTAGGTTTTCAGGACACCCTGTCTCCTGGTTTTCCTCCTGACCACTGCTCCTGTCTGCTTTGCTAGATCCTTCTCCAAATCTTACCCTCTAAGTGCAGGTGTCCCTCAGGGCTCTCCTGGGTCCTCTTCTCATCAACTCCCATGGGTTTGGTTACATGTCTATGCAGAGGACTGTCAAACCTACCTTTCCTGCACCAATCTCTCTGCAGAACTTGGATCTGGCATCTCCACCAGCCTTTCAGGTACCTTGAACCGGATATCCAGTAGATGTCTTAAACTCACCAGCTACAAAATGGACCACCCAACACCATCCTCACCTCCTTCAGGCTTACAATCTACATTCCTCACGACCCCCCCATATCCATCTGTTGCTAAGGCCGGTCAATCTCCTCTCTGCAATTTCTCTCCAACCTGTCCCCTTCCCTCCTTGAACGCAGCCCCACTCCTTCATGGCCTCACACCGAGGACACTGCAAAAGCCTGCTCCAGGCTCTGCCTGCCCAAAGTCTCTCCAGGGGTCTGTCACTGCGACTTTCCTATAAACTCCTGATTACGTCATCTTTCTCCACCCCTGGCTTCTCGCTGAGTGGCCTCCCAAGCCCCTCACAGCCCGGGGCTCCCACCTTCCCAAGGACTGACACCGATCCAGTGCCCCGGGCCTCCTGACCACCTCCAGCTCTCAGCTCTGGCCATTGGCATGCCTGGAACCCTCCTTCCTCTGCTCAAACTACTGACCTCCCAGCTTCCTCTAAGTCCCACCTAAAATCCTAATTTCCCGGCCAGCCTCCCCTCACCCCCTTAACTCCTGTGCTCTCTCTAATCACCTGCCTCGGGCTTTTCCTCTACACCTGCGCCCGCACGTGTCTCTCCGCTCACGGGGGTGGGGGGGGGGGAACGGGACGGACCACTTTCTGCCCCTCCTTGCATCCCCATTGCTTGGCACAATGCCTAGCACACTGCAGCCAAGTCTGGCCATCTCCACGGTAGTACCTGGCAACAGGGAAGGCGGAGGAGACGGCAAAAACCACGCCTGCGCAGAAGACCCCAGGAGGGCGGTGGAGGGGAGCGGCATGGCCCCCCCGCTGTTAGGGACCAAGGTCACGTGTAAGGGGCACAGAGGGCGCATGTCACGCAGAGCGGCGGCTCAGGAAATGCTGGCCCACGCCTTCCTTTCTCTTTTAAATAAGATTTACTTATAAGACTCGACATGCCTCCTGGATACATTTCTTCTACTAAGTCAGAATCTGCATTAAAGTCAAAATACAAAACGAACCCAAGAAGCGTCGTCCAATACTCTGGGCCAACCTGTGCAAGGAGCCACGGGTGAAGGCGGAGATGCTCATTTCAAGCATTAAAAACACACACACGTGAACGCCCCCTATATGAGAAGTTACCCCTCTGGTCCCAGAAGTCAGCGCCATTTCCCCGCTAACATGGGCCAGACCAACACCTACCTACAGCGTGCCTGCCAACGACGGCCCATGGTGGCTGCCTTTGCGCAGGCGCGGGGACTGCCAGCGCATGCGCAGAAGCCGCCAACACCCTCCCAGCAAAAGCAGCTCCTTCAGCCCTGTGGTCAAACAGTCTGCGCAGGCTCAGTCCTCTGTGCCCAGCCTCCTTCCGGGTGTTATCTGCAACAGAGGGTTAAACTGCGCCTGCCCTCCTTGGGCTTCCCATCCAATGAGGGATTAAGTGTCTTCAGAAGGTAAGGATTGTGCTCACGTTGTGCAAGATGTCTGGTGGCCTCATCTTTTGTGCAGTTTGCTTGCAAACGTTTAATGATTTAAATTATTTCCACTCAAGTCTTAAATATGTTGGACCAGTTTTAGTGGCAAAAAACTCCCGTTGGCGCCTAGGCCAGAGCGTGCATGGAGTAAGTGGCAGACAAGCATGGAGGCTAGACCTGCGACTTCCTTAGATGGGAAATTCCGTGATGGGAAGATTACCTGGAAAAGGCACCGTGTTCACTGCAGTGGAAAGTGATGCCATTCAGTGCCTCTCCCGTCTGTGCATATATGTCTGTCTGTCTGTATACATATGCAAACACACACATACAAGACGCGGAGAGATCTGTAGCTCTCAACAGGCCTGTCTGTGGATGTGAGGTCTGTATACAGTTCTGGATGTAGCTGCAGATACAGATGGATACCTTGTTTCTACTTTTTAGACTGAACTATGGGCAGCATTTTTCCCCAAACTGTCCAGTCCTTAGCCTAGTTAATGGTACATAGTAGACTCTTAATAAATGCTTCTTGATTTCACTTACCTAGATCATTAAGAAGAAGCAAAGTGGCCTGGGGAAAGTCACATAGTATATGTGGGGGAAAACTTGAACCCAGGTCTTCCTGGTTTTAAGCCTTGCCTTGGACCCACTAGGGCAGGATGCCTCTCCAGACACATTGTGGACACTTCATTTGAATTGTTGTCAAGGCAACGACCGCTTGGTGCTAAGGAAAGAACATTGGGTTTGGGTTTGAGTTCTGACTCCATTGACTTAATGAGTTTTTAAGTCATTAAACATCCTTGGGCCTCAGTTTCCTTCAAAAACACCGAAGGAGGATATGTTACTCTGACCATCCTTCCAGTTGGGGGTAGATGGCCGGGGGAGGGGGGGAGGAGAGAGATAACATTCTTTCTTGCCTTTGAATTATTAAAAAAACCTCAAATGTGGAGAGATTTTGGGTACTTGAAAAATCATCCTCTCAGCAACACATGATAGAGAAGTAGCTAGCAGCCCTCCTGCTTGTGTAGAGAGCTGCTGAGGAGAAATTCACTCTTCACAGCACAGTCATTGTACTTTTGAATAGCATTCTTTGGGAGGAGGTTTTTCCAGAAGTCAAACTAAATTTGTATTTTGTAAACCCTACTTACTGCTCCTAGTTCTTTCCCCTGTATCCAATAAAACAAGTACAATCCCTCTTAGATATGACAACCCTTCATATTTAAAAACAGCTATTATGTGGCAAATAAAGGGTTCTTAACTGTTCTTTTTTTTATATTAGGCTCTTTTGACAGTCTGGTGAAGCCAATGTGGACCTCTTCTTAGAATAAGTTTTTTTTTCTTCTTTTAGTCATAATTGAAGGAACTATTAAATTATGCTTAGAGGTTTGTTAAAATAAAAAATGTTTGTTTTTTTTTTCTTTCCATCTCTTAGACCCTATGAAATCTATACTCAGGTCAGTGGACTCAGGTTAAAGCCTTTACTGTGTTTTTTGTTCTCAATGAAAAACATGCCTAGTTTCTCATGGCCCTTCACCATTACTAAGCACCCGCTATATACTAGGTGCTGGGATACAAAGAAAGGCAAAGAATACACAGCTGCTACAAACCTGGGTTCCGTTCTCCTGGGTGGGGTAGGGGAGTAGGGATGAGGGACGGGGCACATCATTAACAAGGGAGAGTAATACAGGTTTGATTGTAAAGAGGTAAAACAAATCACACAAATAGTACTAGGGATATTTCACTGGGGAGAGAGCAGCTGAAGGAGCCCCTGAAGGGAATGCATTTTCAGCATAACTGGGTGAAGGGAACAAGAGGTTCCTGTAAATGGACTTAGGCTGTAGATAGAGAAGTTTGGGCAATAGCAAGTAGCCTAGTTTGACTGAATAAAGAGCAGTGATATGAAATTTTGGAACCAGAGTGTGGAAGATCTTGAATGCCAGAGTAAGGAATGTGTATTTTCTCGTAGAGCCAGGAGGAAGCTACTGAAGTATTCGGGGCAAGGAATGACATAGTTAAATCTTTGCCATAGGAATATTATTTGGGCAAATTTGGCAAATTGGAGGAGAGAAATAAGAAGTAAGGAGATTATTATGATAATATTAAAGGAATCCAGGTGAGAAGTGATGAAAGCCCTAAGGTGTTGGCCTTGTGAGGATGTAGAGAAAATGGTGAGATAGAAATGATAGGACCTAGCATCAGGAAAAAGGGAGAGTGAGATGGGAGAGTTTAAAACAACTAATCTCGCAAACTTGGATGACTGGAAGGCTGTTGTGACCTCAACAGCAATCGATTTGTTCTGTATTTGGAGAAGGACATAGTTGAAGGGAGAGGATAGTGAGTTCAGTTTGGAACATTTGAATTTTAGATGCTTAAGGACGTCTTAAGTAGAAATGTCCAATAGTTTCTTGGAAATGTAAGACAAAAGTTGAGAAAAGCAAATTAGGCCTGGATAAATTTTAGAGTCATTCACATGATAGAAGTAGCAATTGAACCTCTGGGAGCAAGTGAGTTCATCTAGAGAAAAAGTAGGGAAAGAGAAAGAGAAGGGGATGTCCATGATTAAGTCGGCTTAAAAGGGAGAAGTCAGACAAGAATTAACTTCATAGGATCATGCCTCTAGAGCCTGAAGGGATCTCCAAGGCCATCCAATCAGGCCTGTTCCTTTTACAGATGAAGCAACTGAGGCCTTGGGATATTAAGTGACTTGCTAAATGCAATATAGTGAATATCACAGTTTGGCAATTTGAGCCCAGGTCCTCTGACTAGAGGAGAATTGGGGGAGGACTGTCAGGGATGTCAAAAGTCATAGGCTTGGATTCAAACATCACCGCTATTTTTTACTGTGTGGTTTCAAAATACACCCTTGTCTTGACCTAAGTTTCTTCATCTGAAAGTGTGGATTTAAGATAGAAGTTCCTCAAGTTTCCTTCCTGCTACAAAACTAGGATCCTGTGAGAAGAGAGGCCATTTATTGGATTCTGACTTTCCTTTCCCCTTGACAATTTGAAATACATTCTCACTTTCCAAGCTAAACTGAAAGGGACTTCTGAGCAGTGGAAAGGTGCTAAGGAAACCAATGTGCATTCAGAGCACATGCCTCCTTTGGAAACTGCCACTGTGAAGATGAGACTCATTGGTTTTCCAGGCATCACATTCCTTCTAACTTTTAATTGTGCTTTTTTTCCCTCATTTTTGAGCAAAGATGTATTCTAACCTTCTCTGTTACACATAGACATCTCTTTATCTTCAGACAGAGAGCCCAGTCTCCCTGCCCCCACTACACAGAAGGAGAATGTGCATTATCAGAAAGCTATAGAAATGCATCTTCCTTCAGTTTACTTTAAAGGGCAGGGATGTCAAAGAATGCCTCCCTTCTGCCAAAATCCTGATTAGATCCTTTCTGTATTATAACTTTGTGTTTGTTGTGTTTTTAACATTTTGGGAATGAGAGCTCCCCAAATATATCACAACCTTTCATATCAGAAAAGAATCGGCAGAGACATTACACATAATAAAGAAACAACAAACAAGCAAAAATGAGAGAGAGGGGGAGGGACATGTCCAAAATCTGAAGGAACAGATTAACAACATGAAATCAGGATGCAAAGGGCCAAGAAGGAAAACCTGAGACCCTTGGGATGGCAATAGATTTCGGCTCATAGAAAGCACTTCCGATATGACCTGTTTAACCTGGTTATCAAGCCAGCGTCCTATTTGATGTTTGGAATTTGGGGATAAACCAGCGTCATTTTGTTTTGGAGAGTCCACTGTGAACAGTGATAATTTTCCACATGTGACACAGCTGTGTTTATTTGTTGGCAGATTCTATCCTAGTCAGCAGATAATTGTGTTACAGTTATGACTAACCTACAGTGCTATAAGGTTACAAAATCCTTACAGCAATCTTACACTCATTTTTATACCCAGGTTACAGACCAAGAAGCTACAAATCAGAGAAGTTTTTGTTTGTCCTTCATTTTCAAAGACAACCAGTGACATCATGGGTGATGTCTTTATTTGCATGTGAAATGGAGAGAAGTGAGACATTGTTGCACAGAACCATCAGCCCAACTCTTTCTTCTAGAATCTGAGTCCAGTGGTAGGACAAAAGTCAGGAGAACTGGTCGTGGCCCAGGATGCTCTGGGTGATCTTTGATGTCTGACTGATTTTTAAGTGTTCCACAGCACCTGTTTCAGCTGCCTTCCTGGCAGATATTTTAGAAATTTGAGTTTAGAATTCTCATGCACCTGTTCTTCCAAAGGAAGTCTTCACATACTGGGGTAGATACCTCCCTAATGGACAAGTCTGAGGCCTCAACTTGGTTTAGCCCATCTATGGAGAAAGTTCTATGACTGCTGGGCATGCTCCAGCTTGGAGCCACAGGTGAGAGCTGAGTGCCAGGTGGACACCAAAGGTGGAAGGGCAGCCTTGAGAAGAGCTCAGCAAGCCCTCACCCCAGAACTGCTAGTGCCAGGGGTGGGGAGCCTGTAGTCTCAAGGCCACATGGGGCCTTCTAGGTCCTTGGGTATTGCCTTTTGACTGAGTCCAAGTTTTGTGGAACAAATTCTTTTATTAGGGGGATTTGTTCTGTGAAGTTTGGATTTGGTTAAAGGGCCTGCACTTGAGGACCTAGAGAGCCACATGTAGCCTTGAGGCTACATGTTCTGCACCCCTGTACTAGTCCTCCTTGAACACCACAGTCAGAGAAAGTTAATCATTTGGTGATGGCCCAGGGGCAGGATTTGTACCTGACTCTCTAAATAAATAAATAAATATAGTGCACTTTCCACTGTACCACAGTGTACTGGGAAAGTGTAGACTACAGCATATTTCATTTTTTAAAAAAAATCACTTTGACAAGAAGTTTCCCTTATGAATTCTAAAGTAGAAGTGGTTGTGAAATTAGTAAAAAAATGGATAAAGTGTGCTTTTTTGGTTTTCCTGTCATCAGTATGCTGTCATATTCGTTTTGCTCTTCTAGGGTAGGGAAGGGCATGAGAGTACTAACTTGGGAGGAAGAAAGGGGTCAGGTGGTCTTGGCTCTGGGAAACAAGATTAGCTTCCATTAAAAATAATAATAATGTTTATTAAGATTAAGAAATTGAAAGATCCTAGCTATAAAGGTAGAAGGAACTTTGGAGACCATCTGCTCCACACCTCATTTTACACCAGTGGTAGCTAAGGCTAGAGAGGCTAGGCAGAGGAGCAGAGGCTGAATTTGAGCCCCGAACTTTTGATTGAAAGTCAATAGTTCTTTCCATCACACACTATGCCATGTTACTCTGACCGAGCAAGGCCTTAAGAAGTGAGATTGTAGGAACTTTTACATCTTCATGGGGAAAGGAAAGGGGGAAAGGGAAGGGATAACTCAGCAGAGGAAACTGAATACCCAGGGTAACTAGGACATCAGTAGAATAAAGCATAGAAAATGTAACAATGCAACGTAAAAGATAGGAAAATATTTCAAGAGAAGATCAAATGAGCTAATATTTGTAAAATGTTTATCATGGTACCTGGGAAATAGTAGGTACTTAATATATGTTTGTCTCCTTTCCCTTGCCTCTACCTCTAGCAGAGGTGAAAGCATATTCCCTGACTAGATTCTAAAGTATCCTCACACATTGCCCTGACTGTGTCAAGATCAGTTTTGTTCTTTTATATGTTCCCTTCAAATGATAATTCACACTTCCTGAACCACCCCCTCAAATAACTTATACTTTAAAATTTTCAATTAAGAAATTATACCATCTCTCTGCTTAAACTGTTCCAACTTTTAACCACCTTCACTGTATTTAATCGATTAAGTATATCTCTTCTAACAAATTAAATATATTATTTTTATTCTGCTGAATGAATTTAGTAAACCTGTAACCATTGTACATTATTCTCATGACAAATTTTAAACAACATAGAATTCTCTCTCTCTCTCTCTCTCTCTCTCTCTCTCTCTCTCTCTCATACATACACACACACACACACACACACACACACACACACACACACACACACACAGCTCAAGTGGTAGGCCTAGTCTCCAGAGGGCAACTGAATATTTCTTCTAAGGGTAACCTTAAGGGATTGAAAGTAATTTCTATTGCTCACAAGCCCCCATCTGGAATGTTATAACATTGACTACTAGGCAGCCAGCCAGCCAATTTTCTTTTAAAAAGGGGATATTATGTTGTGATATTATTATGTTGTAAAAACAATTGGTGCAACTACATCCCCCCAAAATTTTGCTGTACAGTTTCTCTGCCAATAGCTGGGTTCTTGGGGAGAGTATTCTCAAGCTTAGAAAGAACACATGGCAAACTTGTGACTAAAAATTTCCTTTCTCACTCTGGGGAGTCCTCATCAAGCTCACCATTGGTGTTTGTAGGTCTCTTCTCTAATTTGAGGGCCTCTGTCCTCAAAGAATCCTGAGGCTGACCATCCTAAGTCTGTCTAGTAGGTCATCACTCCCCAGGTAGATGTCAGCCCAAGCTGATCCAGGGACACAGATGGGAAGTCCACATTTTCCAAGTTTTCAAAGTTCACTTGGTGATCTTGGGCAATGTTGAACCTCCCTGGATCTCAGTTTCATTATCCATAAAATGAAAGCATTGAACTAGATGACCTTGGGTCTCTTTTCTAGCTCTAAATCTGCATTTCATTTCTCAGCTCCATACATTTCCTCTGTCTGTCAGTGACTCCTGAAATCCACACCCTCCTCATGTCCAACTTCTGGCTTCCTTAAAGTCCCACCTTCTGCAGGAAGCCTTTGCCAATCCCTCTCAATTCTAGTACCTTCCCTCTTTTAATTATTTCATATAGACTCTTCATAACACTTATTTGTACCTATGTGTTTGCTTGTTTCTCCCGTTGAATTGTGACCTCCTTAAGGGCAGGGGCTGCCTTTTGCCTTTCTTTTTATCCCCAGGGCTTATCACAGTGCCCAGCACATAGTAGGTATTTAATAAAAGATTATTGACTGACTGATTGAAACAAAGCTACTTGGCTTAAACATAACACTTCCCACACACAAGTCTGCTACCAAATGACAGAAGAGTTATTCCTCTACCCTTTGAGTAGGTGGATAGTTTGTTTGGCACTTAGAATTTGACTGCTCTTTCTTGTGAACTACTTTGCACAGATCCTCAAAGACAGGCCACTTTCCAAAAAAACAATACGTCATTGAAAGAAAAACAAAGTACATATGTATGAAAAATAATGTAAATAATCATAGGTCATGCTTTGTACAACACATGTTTGGTAGAAAAACAGAGCCTAAAATCAAAACTATAGGATTTTCCTTGCTAAGCAAAACAAAATTGCATTTTTCTTAATAGATTACAGACTCCTTGAAGGCTTAGGCCTTGCTTTATGAACCTTGCCCACAGTGCCTTGATTGAATTAGATACTCAGTAAAGACCTGAAGTTATAATACTGGAATTACCAGAGTTTAAACACTAATTGATCACTTAGGACCCACAGCATTGTGAATTACTATGAGGAATAAAATTGTAATATGAATACAATGGAATATTGTTTTTTTTAACACCTGCAAGGAAAATAAAAACAAATTCTGCTGAATAAGTATATCATTTAGCTAGTCATATTAAATACTAAATTGGTATATTTTTTCCCTCATGTATCACAGTGATATCTTAAAAAGTGCTATCAGAAATAACTCTCTTTTTCCTGATAACAGTCCATTGATTTCTTATTTTTTTTGGAGGGCAATTGGGGTTAAGTAGCTTGCCCAAGGTCACAGGGCTAGATTTTTGTTTGTGTGTGCATTAAGTGTCTGAGGTCGGATCTGAACTCAGATCCTTCTGACTCCAGGGCTGGTGCTCTACTTACTGCACCACCTAGCTGCTCCAGAGCCCATTGATTTCAAGAGTAGTTTTGAAATTAGATTTCCATATTATTAAGGAGAAAGAGATATATAATTTGGTGAGATGTAACTCTCAAAAATAAGCTAAGTTAAAACAAATGATATACAAACACCTACTGTGTTTTAGAGTTATCTCACTTGACCATTATAAAAACTGTGGGAGGAAGGTGCTTTTATGATACCTGTTTTACAACTGAGGAAGACAGAAATTAACTGCCACAGCTAGGAAGTCTCTGAGGCTGAATTTGAACTCAGGTCTTCTTAATTCGAACAGGCCCAGTATTCTGTCCCCTGTTCCACCTAGCTTCCTCTAAGGAAATTATTTTATTAACATTACTTAAAATATTATGAACTGCTAGTAAATACAAAACAAGCTTTTTTTTCAAACTGATGCACAGTAATGTTTTGTATGGGGATGGAGTTGTTGTTCAGAGGTTTTTCAGTCATGCACAATTCCCCATGACCCCATTTGCAGGTTTTCTTGGAAAGATACTGGAGTAGTTTGCCATTTCCTTCTCCAGCTCATTTTACAGATGAGGAAACTGAGGCAAACAGGGTTAAGTGACTTTCCCAGAGTCACATAGCTAGTGAGTGTCTGAGGTCCCATTTGTACTTAGGACTTCCTGACTCCAGGCCAGTTCTCTATCTACTGAGCTAAGAGTTAAAGATTAGTAAATATGCTACAAATAGCCCTCAGTTTCCTTAAGGGAAAACTACATACTTTAATTTCATTTTGTTACTCAATTTAACAAATGTATGTTAGTAGTATCGAAATCATTATTTTGGAAAGCCGCATCCCACCAAATCAAATATCTGATCTTCCGCAGTAAGGATCCTTTTATTTCTTTCTAATCATGACAATCCTATCATTTGGCTGCTTGAAGAACTTTGATCTTACCATTGGTTATACATTCACATATTTGTTTGAAATTTTCTAACTATGCTTTTCTCTTGAACAAATTACTTTCCACTGTCTCTTGACATGAAAATAAACCAACACAACTAGGGATATAATCAGCACATTACAAAAATAATACATGTGCATTCATTTTTTTAAAGAACATAATCAGGAGCAAATATCTCAGAATGATAATTGACATTCATAAAGTACCTTTCATCTAAAAATCTAAAAGTAATTTACAGAGATTACTTAATTAGCTCCTCAGCAGCTCTGGGAGGTAGATATTTCATTGTAATTACAATATGTTCTGGATTATCTCCACTGATGGACGAAAGAGCAGTGAGGCAGATAATCCATATCGTCAGTCACACAGCCGTACACAAATAGAATCAGTGACAATCAATCACACACACATACACAAAGTGTCTACTCACTTATGGTGGAATGCACACCATGTTATTACCAAGGATGTGAACAGAAGAACAACAGAGAGGAAAGCTATATCCGCACATCAGCTACTTTGTCCTTTTATGATCTCATCTGTGTCTTTTTGGTCTGCTTGATTTGCTGCATTTCAGAATTACAGAACTTTGATAATCAGAAGTGACTTCAGTAGCCACGTAGTTCAAATAATGATACAAGAAATCTCAAAGATAAGCATCTTGGTAAGACTCAAGCAGATTGTAAGCAAATGAACAGAGGCAAAATTTTGACAGTAGCCAACATAGTAAGCTTTACTTCAATTTTAAATATCCAGATACTTTAAAAATTACATATCCTTTCATCCTTTTATTTATTCAATATTATTGTTGAATCAGTAAATGGTGTATCATTCCTTAAGTACTGGCTGACGTTCCTTCATTATTATTGTTGAATGATCAAGTGATGAATGTTTTATAATTATTTTAAATATTGGTTTCCTAAATTTGAAATAAAATTTTTATATATTGTTTATTTTAATTTATTACTTTTCTTTGATTCACCACAACATTGAACTCTAGTAATTATTTATAAAAAATTTATTTAAGCATTGGATAAGAATATTGTAATGAAACTACTCTTTTCAAGGTTACTCAAAGACATTATCTAACACAAAACTTAATAATCCTTTCTTAGTCCCCTTGAGTTTTTACCTGTGTGGAATTCAACCTTACTGACTATCATCCTTACTATTCTTTTCTCCCTGGCTCTCATGATAACAGATCCTGGTTCTCCTAGAGCTTTCATTCCTCTTTCATTTCTATACAAATGACTGAGATCTATACATCTAGGTCAGTGGTGTGGAACCTATAACCTTAAAGCCACATGTGGCTTTCTAGGTCCTTGGGTATAGCCTTTTGACTGAGTCCAAGTTTTATAGAACAAATCCTTTTATTAAGGGGATTTGTTCTATGAAGTTTGGATTCAGTCAAAGGGCCACACTTGAGAACCTAGAGGGGCCACCTGTGCCCTCTAGGCTGCAGGTTCCCCACCCCTGAAGCCCTATCTAATCTCCTCAGCATTAATGGTATCTCACCAACTGCCTATCAAGCATGTCACCCTAAATGACCCATACTATCACCACAAAGCATAACTCATCATCTTCTGTACCCCGTCTGCCCCTCTTCTAGACTTCCCAATTTCCATTGAAAGCACAACCATCCTCCCAATAAGCCAGGTTTGCGATCTTGTAGTTCTGGATTCTTCACCTGCCCTCACTCTACATGACCAATTCATTTCTTAGGCTGCTGATTCTACCATGAAACAATATCTTAAATCCATGCCGTTTTTCCTACTCTTGATTTTACTACTCACATTTCTGCCCACATTCTATCACCATTTTTCAAGTTGTCACCTCTCTTTGGGTGAGAAGGACAATTTTAATATCTTCCTAATACCAAGTTGTCTCCCTGATTCAAATCTCTCTTTCTTCTTGTGTTGATCTTCCACACAGGAGTCCAAGTTAAATTCTTCAAGCATATATCTGGCATAGGTAATTACTTTTCACAGCATGCATGCGCACACACACACACACACACACACACACACACACACACACACACACTATACTCAATGTGGTAAACTCTGTGTGTACACATTCATGTATGTGTAAATATATAAGCTATATGTATGAATAAATGTATATATTTGTGTATGTATGCATAATCATACAAAGTATCCCAAAGGTTTTAGTGTCATTTTTAGCTTCAATAGTTTAAAATGTCACTAAGACTTTTGGAACAACTTGTATATACATATATGTGAAATTGTTTTTGTGAAAAGGACCACCCCCAACTATTGACACATACATAGGAGAACCTGTGTGACTTCTTGTTATATTGACCAACTGCATGTGTCTTCCAAATAGAAAGAATCAGAAAAGGGAATTTAGTTCAACTGAACAAGCTTTTGTTAGGCACATACTTTATAACCTGAAGGATCTTCCATTCCGCTGAAGATCAATAATGTGAGGTTATATTAATGAGGGGAAGAGCACTGACTACTGGGAATATCTTGGATGAATGAATGAAAAAGTACTTACAACTTCTTCATTAGATATCAAGAGAACTAGCATGGTATAGGTGATAGAGAGCTGGCCTTGAGGTCAGTAAGACCTTAGCTAAAGTCCTGCCTCTTCCACATAAGAAAGAGGCTATATGCCCTTAGACCAGTTCCCCTGGCAACTCCCTAGAATATAAATTGCAGAGAAAGTGTCTACCTCCAATTGTACAGAAAATCGACTTATCTTGGATTTTCCCAGACCAGTGAAACCAAAACTGTATCCTTGTCCTTGTGTGTTAAACAGTGACTATAGAAGAACAAAGGCAAAGATAGTTGGCCTTCAAGGAAACTTATGTTCTAATAGGGGAAATAATATATAGAGAAGATTGTTGGCCAGAGATGGTTATTGTGGATCAAAAAGTTATAAGAATTTAGACGACCCATAGAGGAACAGATTGAGAGGCATGATATAAGTTATAATGGAAGTCAAATTTCTGTGATGATTTGACTCTGGTTACTTACTAAAAGGGACGAAAACAGGGAAAGGGGCATGTGTGGTGGTAAGCAGCTGAGAGAAGGTGATGGGGAAGATAATGAAGCATGTCTGGATCATGCCCAGATTTAGGGGACCCTATGAGGCCTTTCAGAAGAGTATGGCCCTAGAGCAGGAATTCTTGAAGCCAAAAGATTAAGTCCTAGCACACATAATTTCTAGTAGAGGTAGCAAGGTCACTGTTGGGAAGATAGTTGTGGAGTAAAGATCATGTAAAGTTTCTTAGAGGACATGGAACCAGAGATGATCCTTGAAGACAAAGATTCAGAGAGGTCATGTTTTGGGTGTGACCTATTTAAATGCAGAGACAACTAATAGAATGTCAAGTCCAGAGAGCACATAGCATCAGGGGATTATGATTGCAGAACTGAAAGAGACAAAAAAGAACTACTTTGAGGGTACTGAATTGTATGAAATGAGGCAAGAAAGCCTTAACTCAAAGTTTGATAGTAGAAGGTTTTACATACCAACGTGATAAGTTTGCATTATATCCTAAGAGTGATGGGTAGCCACTTTATTGAGAGAGCTGCCTGGTCAGACTTGTACTTTAGAGAGGTGATTTTGGCCCCTAGATGACACTGTGGCTAGAGCATGGGGTGTGGAGTCAAAAAGCCTTGAATTCAGAACCTGTTTGTATAACTCTGGGCTAATCATTTTATCTATAAAGTTGGGTAAGTTGGACTCAGTGGCCCCCAAAGTCACTTCCAGCTCTAAATCTATCATCCTTCATGGCCTGGAGAGGTTAAGTAAAGACACAAGCTCCACACAAAAAGGGTCTTTTTACAGACTGCACCTCTGACCCACAATGCCAGCTAAGCTGGCCTTCTTCTTAGCCAACAAACAACAACTCTTTACTTTGATTAATCAAAGCCAGCTTCAGGAAATTTGAGGGTTTTTTTTTCCCCAAAAAAGACAGTAGGTTTTCCCCTTTGGCTTATTAATATTACTCAGAAACCCCGAGATTTAGAATATCTGTTAAGAGTTAGATTTTCCAGCAATTATTTTCAAACATCATAACTTTTGAAAACATTATTCTTTAGTTCCACTCATTAATTGAAACAAAATGCATTATGTAGATTAAGATTGTAGTACTGTAACACTTCCTTCTTTTATTTCTCAATTTTCTTCTTTAATGCTGGTTAAGATGAAGTTGCCATTTTTCCTTCCTAAGAATATTGTAACCATATTTACTTCCCTGTTGAATAGACTCACTTTGAATGAGATCATCTCAGAATAAAAGGGAAAGGTTTTAAATACTATTCCAACAAAATCAGGTATTTTATCTTAACTAACTTTGATCACGGAGTAATAAAATAAGGGGCAAGAGCAGTGATTTTGAAAGTTCTCCATGGGTAGTCTCATTTCCATGTTAAAAAGCAGTGTTATATTAAGGTCTGAATTGCTTTAAGGTTCCTGAGAAACAAAAAGACATTTTGATTTTCAGAGATATGACTTTTTCTTTAGATAAGCATGACTTACATGTATATTAGGCTTTAAAGTTCAAATTCAAAGCATTCTCCCCACCATCCTGTGAGCATGATAGTGCAGTTATGATTCCAGGTCTATTTATATAGATAGATCTGGAAAATGAACCTCTGAAAGATTATGGTTTCCCCTTGATCACAGAATTAGTTAAGACTAGGGAACAAGTAGGACTAGATGATTATGGATTTTAGAACCAGAAAGGACTTTTGTTGTTGTTGAGTTGAGTTGTTTCTATTGTGTCTATCTGTGACCCCATTTTGGAGTTTTCTTAGCAAAGATACTGGAATTGTTTGTCATTTCCTTCTCCAGCTCATTTTTACAGATGAGGAAACTGAGGCAAACAGGGTTAAGTGACAGCCAAAGTCACACAAGCTAAAAGTGTCAGAGGCTGGATTTCAACTCATGCAGATGAGTCTTATTGACTCCAAGCCTAGGATCTGTCCGTTGCAGCAATCCAGCTTCAGAGCTCATCCATCCCATGTTCTCATCTTAGAGATGCAGGAAACTCTGACATAGAGATGTTGAATGATTTGCTTAAAGTCATACTAATAATAAAGAATTGATTAGGTTAGGATGGGAACTTATAAAACAAGCTCCTTTGCTCTGTTCAAACATAGGCTACATTTCTTTCCAATCCAAACTTAAGTCATCTCCATGAGGTCTTCTTCATTAATTCCTTAAGAGCAAGGACTTTTTTGTTTTTTGGGGGGGGTTCTTTTTTGCCTTTTCTTTGTCTCCATGGCACTTAGCTCAGGATCTCTAACATAGTATTTAATAAATGCTTGCTTACTGATGGATTAACTGATTAATCCTACCCTTAGGCTTCTTTCCCTTAATTCTAATTGTCTTGGTATTTATAGATATAATCTTGACCACATTACCATGCATTTGTTCCTCTATTAATTCCTGCATGCTTATCTTCCCTCATGTTGTTGAAAATTGATTTTAAGCACTAGGATAGCAGTATTTTCTACCTCTTTTCTGGTTAATCCATTGTACACAATGCCTTTCCTGATTCCCTAGCTGCTAGTTCCCCATTCCTCTACTCCCACCAAATTTTTTTTAATTTTTTTTGTGTGTATATACTTAATGATGTACCTGTTGTTTCACCTGATAGAACAAAATCTGCTTGAGAGCAGGGCTTGTTTCAGTGTTTATTCTTAAACCTACAGCAGCAATTGCTATATAATAGGCACTTGAAAATGTCTATTGATTGATTATCTGATAGAAGAGACTTTTGCAATTGTTTCAGTTTGATTCTTGTCTTCTACATAACATTTAATGCCCCTGCTGGTGGTGTCAGTGATAATCTTTCAAGCAAACATGACTTCAATTAGGTGAAATTTCTTTTTTTTGGGGGGGGGGTGAGGGGGGAAGTCTGGGCAATTGGGGTTAAATGACTTGCCCAAGGTTACATGGGTAGTTTTGTGTTAAGTATCTGAGGTCACATTTGAACTCAGGTCCTCCTGAGGACAGTGCTGTATTCACTGTGCCACCTAGCTGCCCCATGAAACTTCAATTAAATATAGCTAAATATATTATGTGGTTTATATCTTTTCAATCAACTACTCAATTGTCATTTGTTAAGTGCTCACTATGTGCTAGGCATAATTTCAAAGAATAATTATTCCATTTCGGTAGGCATTCCCTCAAAAATTATTGATCACAACCTTCTCATCCCAGATAGCTTTTGCCTGTGCCTACCTATGAACCTACATGGTAGAGTTACTTGTAATGCTGGGGGAATTTCTTCTGTCTTTTCTGACATAACAGTTATTAATGCAAATTTGGGGTTAGTTGTCCATTGGTCACTGTACACCCACCCAACCACCTTTTTTTCTAGCCACATAATTCTCTGATGGGATCTTTTAGGCCACTTCTTGAATTCAGTTTTTCCTTGGTGATATATTTATTTCAGCTGTGCATTTCTCAATTGCTCTTTGGGTGACTCACTTTGTTAATTGTCTTGTCTGATTCTAATCACAAACTTTTTCAACTAAGAGACTTCCTTTGTAAAAACATGGAGACCAAAGTCTGAGGGACACAGACATACTGGGATTGTCCTAAAACATAGAAAAAAACTTTGTCATTCTTGTATCAGGCAGTCAGGATTTAGGTTTTGGCTCCTTGTATGTACAAGTTTGCTAGGTTCTTCTAGCTTTAAGGGAATAAATTATATAAATGTATATCGCTGGCCTGTTTGCTTCCTTTAACCAGACTTTCAGGTCAACAGTTTTCATATGTGATGTTTCTTGTTAGGAGGCCTTCAAGGATACTTCAAGGCAGCTATGTGGCATGGTGGATAGGATGCCATATGTAAAGACAGTAAGAGTCATCTTTCTAAATTCAAATCTGGTCTATGAGGATTATTATCTGTGTGGCCTTGGGCAAATCACTTAACCCTGTTTGCCTCAGTTACTTATCTGTAAAATGAGCTGGAGAAAGAAATGGCAAACTACATTTGCCCTGAAAACCCCTAATCAGATAAAACCACTAAATGACAACAATGAGCCTTCAAGTGACTGGGATGTCACAGTTATGGAGACTCCCATCATTGATATGGATGTGTAACCCTTCATAGCCTAAGCAAATGTTCTTGTTGAGCTGATGGCAGATGATGTATTTATCACTGGGTGGCCAGCATTGGGGATGAACCTCTCCAAACTCAGGCTGCCTGAAAAGCATGTAGTCAATCCTAGGACCCACTCAGTGGGAACTAACTTCCAGCACAACCCTTGCTGTTTTTTTGACACTTCTTTGTGGTCACTTCTCTACCAGACTAACACCTTGAAAGAAGTTGTTAGCAAAGCCACAGTTATTACATGTGATCAATGATTAATGGCTTTCGGCTGGCTGCTTTGCTGAACAGTTCCCAGTTGGACTGAGGGATCTGTTCTGTCATGCTCAAAGCAGGGGTAGAAAACAACAGTGGGAGCCATATTCTAGTTCATTAAATGGATAGAGTTGTCGGACAAAGACTGAGGAAAACCTGATTCAAATCCTGCTTCAGACACTTACTAGCCATGTGACTCTGGGCAAGTAACAACCTCTCAGGCTCGCCTTTCTCATCTATAAAATGGGGATAACAATTGCACCTGTCACCCAGGTGAGAATCAAGTGACATATCATATGCAAGGTGCTTTGCAAATATTAAAGTGTTATGTATATGGTAGCCAGCTTCCAAGTCCAGGATTTTTTCCCCCACCGGAGGGCAATAAAGGCATTACTAATGAAAACAACATATAGCTTTGGATTTAAAATATGATAGAGACACACACACACACACACACACACACACACACACACACACACACACACACACTGAACCTCATTTTCACTTGACTTATTTTTGGTTTAACTTGAGTCCATAGCAGAGGTAATGGGAGGACCCCATCTCCAATACGTTACTCACTGACTATAGATAAGAAGGGTAACTGAGAACTTAGCTCGAGGGTATAACTAAACATGGGAAGAACCAGTTGAGGTAGAACAATTATGCTGAGGCTAAAGATACTATGAAATATCTGTCCTGCTTAAACTATGATATTAAGTTATAGCATGTCTATGAAGAGAACTACTGAGACCAGGTCTATGGAGCATTCGAACAGAAAGAGATTGGAACTGAGCTGAATAATATTTGCTTATGTTAATCTTAGCTGGAAAGGTATTTTGTGAACACTCTTCAATAAAATCTTGCCATAAACTGACATGCTGGTAATTAAGGCTGATGTTTTAATTTGAGAAAACTTGACCTATCTTTTCAGAATTGTTTCTAAAATTATTACTTCCCTTGTCTTCTCATCCAAACCTCCTACTAACTTGCCCAGAGTAACAAATCTATCCATTTAAAGAACCAAAAAAAAAAAAAAGCCCTCTAATGACGTAATTAAACAGCAGCCTTTATGAAGTACACACATGGGTTTTACCCAGATTTAAATCTGGGTAAATGGATATCTTATTGAACAGGGCATCTTAACCTGCAGATCATGATTGTTTTTTCAAAAGTACTTTTAAAATTCTGTTTTAATGCCCTGTGTTTCCTTTTTAAGCCTATGTATTCTGTTAGCACCTACAATAGACTTGACACATAGTAAGTTCTGAATAAAGGTTAATTGACTGACAATCTGACATTATGCCACAGAGTCCATTATATACAAAAAGGTTAAGAACCCCTTATCAGACTTGTCCAAACAGAAGATAATTTAACTGACTTTAATCCTAGAGTAAATACAGTATATGTACAGTATATCCATCTATACTCATGTATACATATATACATACATATGTATATGTGTATATATGTATGTATGATGGAAAGTACAAGATATCAGTGAAATTGGCCCCTAGTTGAAAAAGAGAAGGGTAGGTTGGATTTGTTTGGGGAAATTTTGAGGCATGTCTGAGCCCTACCACCTTCCTATGAAGACAAAGGCCCGCATTTTTGTCTGTAACATTTTATACATACTGCTACTTGGTAGTTAGACCTTGAACACTCTTTGCTTCTGAGGAACTAAAAATGGGCATCACAGAGAGGATAATGGAAAAGCCTATGGCTGGTGTTAGCAGATCACAGCATATACCAAATGAGGAACACTTAAGAAGAACTGGAGTAAAGAATGTCATCAAAGAATAGTATGACAAATAAAACGGATTGACAGGTGATTAGCCCAGTTGACATACTGGTATCCTCATGATGTTGAGAGAAAACAGGAAGTGTGTACAGTTGACTATGGTAAACTTCAAGGTCAAATACATAGTTAATGGAAGAGCTACATCTGCTATCTCTGCCATTAACTAGTAATGGGGCTTAGGTCAAGAAGAAATTTAGATTCTTAATGTCCATTTCCACTCAATTTTTGTAGGAAGTTATCATAAAATTAAAAACCCCAAACTGGATGAGTTAGATGTTGGAAACAATGACCCTCATTTGATTGAGAATTTGATCTAATTTCAATCACTGAGCCAATGGTTTCTACAAATATAGTGGAATAGGTGACCGTCAGTTACCACCCATACCTATTACCACCTAAGTTGTAAAGATTTTGATTTTTTACAGTGAGAGGATGGAAAAGTTCAGTTAAATTCAGAAAGCCCATAGTATATACCTGTGGTTTTTGGAACAGTGAGCTAATTTCTCAGGAGATGCAAAGTTTAAATAAGATAAATAAGACTCCTGATATCCTCATAAACCTTATAGCCTTGGAGGGGAATGTGATATACAGAAATAAATATAATATTGATTCACACACAATATGTACATTTCATAAATAAAGAATATATTTTATTAATTATATCCACTTTGAAGGGACAGTACAGTGTTTTCTTACATTAGTATAGGTGTGTATACACATACATACATATATACATGCATGTATATATGTATGTATATGACAACATGGACTGCTCACTTGAGAACAAGGAATGACAGCTGAATAGTCAAATAGACATTGGTATCCTCATGATATTGAGAGAAAACAGTAAGGGTATACAGTTAACTCTGGTAAGCTTACATACATAGTATACACATTAAGGTAGGAAAACATTGTACTATCTATATCCATATCTGTCTATATCTATCTAGATGTATATATTCCTATCTCTATTTAATGAGAGACAGCATGATGCACAGGTGGGATGTCCACTTGGAAATGTATAAATAGTTGGAAATTTGGGTCTGGAGCCCAGTTACACTCAAGGGAAGGAAATACAGTTTTGGAAGTGATCAGTAGCACAGTAGATAGAAAGGAGCTTCACTTTACCTCTGACTTATACTGGTTGTGTGAGCCTGGTTAAATCCCATAACTTTAAAACTAGACCAGGCAACTCACTGACAATATGAGATAAAGCTAAGTGGACCACCTAAAATAGTTGAAGGAATATCCTCCTCTGAGAGTTTTCTATACCAATAAACCACAGTCCATTTGATAAGCTATTCCTAAAATTTTAGACTGCATGGGTATATAGAATTGATGCAAATTGATAAGTTGACCTTAAATTGAGGAGAATTACAGATCCTTTAGGATTTGGGGAGTAAACTTTGGAAGAATAAGTCCATTCGTTAGCATTTTAGCATGTGGCTCCAAACTCAGGTTTTATATAAGCTGATTGGGAGCCAAGATTACAAAGGTAATATTCTCACTAAAGGTTGTAGGAACTAACAAGGAGCAGATAATCAAACCTTAAGGGAATTTAAAAAAAAAATGCCTCCTTCCTCTAAAGAAGTAGAAGAAAAAAGGCAAAAGTGAAGAAAATTCCAATGGCTTAGTTAGGATGGAAGTAGAACACTGGACAAAAATAGAATAAGAAAAGGCAAAAATAGATCCAAAGCCAACTTCTTTTAAAGCATCCAGTTCAAACAAAGAGCCTACTAACCACTTTTAGGGGATGTCTAGTACATATTCCTTTTTTTACATGGGCTGGACTAGATGGTGGCTGAGATTCATTCTAACTGAAAATCTTGTCAATTCAAAATAGCTCCTTGATAAAAGTTGTGGCTCCTTATAAATTAGATTAATAAGAGATGCACACCCTAGCTTGCAATGTATTCTCACAACTCTGAGCTTGAAGTATCATTAAAAAAAATTGTCGGACAAATTATGGGCTGACTGATTGGATCATCTTTTCCCTCCCTTATTATATTGAATATTGTTTCTATCTTTATCTTTGCTTCCAAACTGGCTTGTATCCCAGGATCAGACCTTTTCTTTTTTTTTCCTTTTTTCTCTCCATTCTTTTTTTTTTTTGCTTTTTGGAGGGCAGTTGGGGTTAAGTAACTTGCCCAAGGTCACATGGCTAGGTTTTTGTTTGTGTGTGTTAAGTGTCTGAGGCCGGATCTGAACTCAGGTCCTTCTGACTCCAGGGCCGACGCTCTACTCACTGCACTACCTAGCCGCCCCCTCTCCATTCTTAATAAGCCGGCAGCCCTATAACCTGACTCTATCTGTTGCTTATTAGACCGGGGTGGGGGTGGGGGGGGAGAATAAAGTCTAAGTTATATACTTTTTTCCCCCTCAATTGGCATTCAGTATTTGCTTTCTCTGAAGATTTTCTAGAATCTGCATTTTAATTTCAATTCTAAGTATACCTTTCTCCCATAAATTTCTCTCTCAAAAATGAAATCAAGATATGCTGCAATTTACATTTGCTATCAAGTCAACATTTATTAAGCACCTACTATATGCTAGGCACTGTGTTGAGCAATGAGGATACAAAAAAAAAAGAAAAAAGGCAAAATCAATTCCTGCCCTCATTATAATTTACTACTAGAGTTAGCTCTTACAAGTTCCCATTCTGATCAAATCAATGTGTCTCTATAATGAAAGAGAAGCTTATGAAATCTATAATGTCCTCCTTATTCTTGAAACTGGAACTAGAACATCATGCTGAACTATTTGACTTAATGTAATTTCTCATGATGAAGCAGGAAGTGACCCACCCGAGAAGGCTTCTCCCAGGCTACCATTCCGACAGAAGCAACCTACTCTTCTTTTTTCAAAATTCTGACTCACTTTTCTTCATTTTTTTCTCAAAATACAGAACTTTAATTACAAATCTTTAATAGATTTTGACATTATCTCTTTGCCTTCCTGGTTGTGCCATGAAAATAGTAATTCTCTTCCAACAGCTGGCACCATATTAACAAGTATTACATGCCTATGATTTGCCCCCCATCTCCCTTGAGTCAACCTCTGTAAAAATGCAGATCAGGGCACTAAGAGTTATGACTTGCCCAGGATCATACAGCAGTGCATTTCTAAGGTGGATTTGAACCCAGACCACAACCAATAGTAGTAAGGATACAAAGTCAACCAGCTAATACATTTACTGCCCCCCAAGTATTAATCTTAACTCTGAGTCATATAGAAACTTATTTAACTCATCCCAGGAAGTCAGACCCAGTAGGAATTGTAAGCTTACTGTTACTAGTCCAAAATAGTCGTGTTTATATCCAGGAAGATAGGGAGCTGGTTACACCAATTTAGAATGAATTGTGTGTGTGTATATATATGTCTAAAGTACCTTTGGATACACTAATAACGAGTGAGCTAAACGCTTAGGGGTCTGAAGTGTGCCCATGTACAGAGTACCTCAGCTGGCCGTTTTCCAAGCAGAGAGATTGTTTCCAGGAGGAGGTGTGATGATGTGCTATATAAGAGGAGCCTCAGAGAGACGATGGAGGATGTGAAGTCATTCTGTAACTGGTTCTGGAGGGCTAACCACAATACAAATAGCAGGCTTGATTGTTGGCAGAGGCATTCAAAGACCTTTGCTTCCATCAGTTTTATCACTTCGGCTGCTCAACAGCCTCCTAGCACCAGAGGGGAGATGGCCCCAGTGCGATGAGAAACACTCCATTATCTCTCACCAGATTCTGTGAGCAAGGACACCATGAGGACCAAGGCAGGAGTCATGACTGAAAGCAATTGAGGTTAATCAAAGCTTCCCATTCCCCTCTTGTTTAGCCTGCTAGAACCAGGTACAGGATGTGTAGACTTGTTCTGCCTTCTCTAAGTCACTGCCCTTTCATATCATCCCAGCTTCCTGGAAGCCAGTTTCCCAGCTTCTTCATATGGAGAAGACACTCAGTGTATGGGCCAGATCTCTATTACATGTGAATATCAGTTTGGTAAAATGCCTATTGCCTGACAGTCATTCTTGCTATTTCTGAATATTCAGGCCTATCTCTACTTCAGTCATTATTCTGGGGGAAAGGGTAAAAAGCTGATGAGAATGCATTGATGATTACCAATATTATTTGGAATTTATATAGAGCTTTTAGGCTCACTGAGTGTTTTACCAGAGTTCTCTCTTTTGGTCCTCACAACCTCATAGGACAACTTGTTACCTTAAAAAGAAACATGCCAGGGTCTTTATTCTAAGCCACTTACTATGAACAAGAAAATACCATTCTGGAAGCTCTGATTTTGATGACAACCAAAGGAATTATATTAGAAGAAATTGAACCAAAGCTCATTTGACACCAGGATCACATTTTGAGACTACTACTTAATTTGCTAATTCTTGGTTCATTAGCAGAAATGGGCCCCATTCAGGTTATGGGGTCTGCAGCAGGAGTATAAAGCAATCTGACTTCTGACTGTACAATTTGTTTATACCACATTTAATGGGATGAGGTTCTTTTAGGAGTTTATTTGCAAGGAGAATTTTCTGGAGTTTTACTGCTCAGATGAGCATTTTAATAAAGCTAAACTCTGTTGAGAACTGCTCACAACTGCTGACCAACCCATTCTCCAAAGCAGCATAATTTAAGCAATTATTAGTATCACCACTGTACATATGGGAAATGGCAGTAGAAGCAAAATGACTTTACTGAGGTAGAATAGGAACTACCTACAATTCAGAAGTAACAGATGCAGTAGCCAATACTTACTCTCTTACATAAATACAGTTTTGGACAACTGACATTTTAAGTACCCAAAGGAAAAAAAATATTTTAAAGAAATCTTATGGGGAATCTCTTTGATGTTATTATACCCTAAAGTGATATTTATATCCTAGGAATTCCTTGGGCTTTTCATATGTTGGGTTTGCTTAAAACTGGGTTCAGAAATATGTAAATTGAATCCCAGTAACTAGATTAATTCATTTTCTACAACCTTTGTATTTAAATTTTTCTTTATTAACATTTTTCTCCTCTAAACAAATTCTCTAAGCAACATTTCCTTCAGTTGTCAAGAAATTTAAAAAATTTCTATTCCCAAGAATGATGAATTAAAATTTTCTTTTCCTCTAAATATATATATAATTTGCTTAAGTTTGTGGCTTTCTGAGTTCAAATCTAGCCTCAGACACTTACTAGCTGTGTGACCCTGGGCAAGTCAAGTCACTTAACCCTGTTCACCTCAGTTCTTCATCTGTAAAATAAGCCAAGAGTAGGAAATAGCAAACTTTGGGGTCTTTGCCAAGAAAACCGCAAATGGGGTCATGGAAAGTAGGACATGGCTTAACTACCATGTTTGCAATGTTCCTTATTTGTGATCTCATTGACCCTCACAACAATCATGTGAGTCAGGTTGCTTTTTTTATCCCTGTTTTATAAATCTACATAGTAGTTGAGTCTTCACTTTTTTGTTGAAATATTGAATTATATTGCTCTGAAAATGTCTTTCTTGTGAGGCAAACACTGATTGTTTTAAAATATAGTCATGATGAGTGGCAATATAAATTCACAGATAACCTGCCTGGGGGTCAGGAACACCTGGGCTAAAGATTCCACTTCTGACAGTCCCACATTGTGTCCTACTGTCCAAATCACTTAATCTCTGTGTCCCAAGAAAATTGCCAAGGCTTCAGCTTTCACAGCAGGTTCCATCTGTACTGGAAAAGTGAGGGTCTTCTCTGGCAGCAACCTGGATACACGAAATCCCGTGTTTTATCTAAACTTAATAACCATAACAGAGGAAGTATGCCTACTGGATCCACTGCTGGATTTGGAAAAAGGAAGCTTAGGTTCAAATCCTACCTCTGATAATTGCAAGATTAATATTGTTCAGTCCTTTCTCAGTCATGTCCAATCTTTGTGACCTTATTTGGGGTTTCTTATCAGATACCGTAATGGTTTGCCATTTCCTTCTCCAGCTCATTTTACAGAGGAGGAAGCTGAGGCAAACAAGGTTAAGTGACTTGCCCAGGGTCACACAACTAATAAGTATCTGAAGTCAGGATTTCAACTCACAAAGTTGAGTCTTCCTTATCCCAGACCTAGTGCTCTATCCATGGGCACCATCTATCTAAATGCTGGACGGTCATAGGCAAGTCACTGAACCTAAACTTCCTTCTCAAAAATAGAGGAATAATCCCCATGGTGTTGGGGTTTGGGCTGCTGGGAACTCTGAAATGGGTAGGTCTGCTTCAAAAGAATTCGACTACTCCTTCAGTCAGAGTAGTGAGACTTTATTATGACACTGGTTAGGTGGGGAAGATTTCTAGTAAATCTATGAATTTGTTGGAAACAAGACTGATGCTTACTTACATGTAATCTTCTACAAACATCTATGATTGTAATCATGCCATCTAGCCCTTGACAGATATTTTATTCATACATATATAACACATCACATATATTTATATATTGTCAATGAAAAATATTAATACTAATACAATACTTTGTTTAAGCATCAATATGCCAAAACAATTTTATCTAATTAAACATCAATCTAGATACTATTTCTGACTTGGAGAGACAGATGTCTAAACTGTCTAATTAGACAGATTTCCAAATAGTCCCTCATGGCCTCTGACATAACTTTCTATCACAAGGTGATTTGAGGTAACAATTATAGGAATTTTTAATGAGGTAAAAATGTGTTAAAATATGTTCTGGGTTAACATTCTAAAATGGCATTCCTTCCCATCAATTCAGGGTTTAAAAAAATAGATCTCCTTTCCATTAAGCTTTTTTTTTTTCCAAATCCTTTCTCAATGTAGGTCCCAGAGCTAATAGTCACTTTAGGTGAATGGGGAGGCAAAGAATGTGAACAAGACAGAGACAAATTTGGTTATCAGGTTCACTCCATTTCTTTCAGAAAAGCCATTTTGTCCTGGACCTATCACTCACCTTGGAAAGAACTTTAGACAAAAGCATTTTCCATAATAGTTTCCGCTTTATTAGAAAGGAAGTTTCAAAATTGTTTTTACTATAAATGTGATTATATTCATGTGCATTCACATTTAAATATGTGTAGATATTGACTGTACTTCTAGCATTCTTTATATTTGTACAGCTAGATAGGATGCTGCAGTTTGACTCAGGAAACCTGACTTTTAGATCTTGTCTACAAACCCTGTAACTCTCAGAATCCCAATTTTTTTACTTATAAAATGGAAAACCAAAACAAAACATTTAGACTTAAAGTTGATGTTTATTATATTACATGAACTAAACTTTCAAATATAAAGTGCCATAACTTCCCCAACAAGACAAAATCTTTATACAAAGTTTTTGATTATAGCTGAAAAATGCTCATGAAGCCCTCTCTTCCCTTTGCCAGGGCAGATGTCTGACTTGGGATTAAATTAATTACCAGATGCCTTTGCTGCCTGACAGTTGGGAATTTGAACCTTCAGAAGCAAATAGATTTTGAAGCAATACAATAATAGGCTTAGAGAAGCATGAGGGGCAACGGAGCTGAAAAGAGAAAAATCAACAGGCTGGGTTGTTAATGTCATCCAGAAAAGTAAATAAATCAATACCTGCCAACAAAAAAAGGCATATTTTGTAGGAATGCACCTGATATTCCATTAAAATTGTATTGACTTTGACAATCTTAATAGATGAATGGCTTTTAAGGATTCTTTTATTGGAGATTGAGAACAATTGAGACAGAGAAACAGATACAGACAGAGAATGCTTTTATTGGACATATTATCATTTGTCCTGAAACTGACAGTCTTTCCTGGGACCACTGAGAGGCTGTGACTTACCCAGGATCACACTGATAGTATGTGTCCCAAGGAGAATCTAAGCCCAGATCTTCCTCCTGTACAGCTAACTAGTTACTCTATCATGTTCATATCTGATTGCAGCTCTTGAGGGTCATAATAATCACACACATTTTAGGAAGTTTTATACAGTTTTAGAGCGTTTTAGCAGTTAAGAATTCACCCTTTGTAGAAGGAAGTAGAGAAGGAAGAAGAAATGGAGAGAAAGGAATCGAGGAATGGAGGAGATTCCAAAAAGTTCTTTTCTTCTGAAACTAATTTTTCATTTTACTCAAGTAGGATAACGCATGTAAAGTACCTTGTAAATTTGAAATGACCATAAATGCTGATGATTATTACCATCGCCACATAAATAACTATTGACTCATGTTAATAAAAAGATTGGCCTCAGAGGACAGAACTCATTGGAAAGGGCTAAGTTTATACTATGTGACTGGCACTATGCTAGGTACTAAGGATACGCATATAAAAATATGAAACTATCTTCATTTGCAAGGCCCCTGCCAATTCCTGAGATTGTTTAATCAACAACTGTGGTTGTTCTCCTCAGAAAAATACCCCTATAAGAACAATGAGACAGAACAGAATGGCCTGACTTCCATGACTATATCTCTAATTTATTAAAAGAAGCAGTGAGGGCCTTTGGCAGATGGCTTCTTTTGGGGAGGAGTTATGGAACATCCCACTCAAGAATCACAGGCCCTGAAAAGGGAAGTGAGGATCAAGATCTTTTGTAAAAAGAAAGCCTCCAGACCAAGGGTATCAGCATCTGAATGTTTTTTGATAAACTCAGAAAAGTCAGATTATGATTTTTGTTGCAGGAGAAACCAATGAATCAAATCATCGTAAGAAATAATTTAGCCTATGTCTTTAAACACAGCCTTTTTATTGAGTGAATAAAATAATAAAAATGTTAATTATTGCTACAAATTTATATGTAAAACAACTTTCATTTAAAGATATTTTTTATTTAAAAAATGTATGTTTTCTAGCCTAGTTTAAATTACCATGGGTTATTGGAAAATAGGAAGAGAAAAAAATGCACAAAACTGGATTGTGACGTGTTTCCCCAATGGCTATAACAGGTGTTCAATAGATTTATTGAATGAAGGAAAGAAGGGAGAAATATATCAAAGTGGTACTTCCATATTTAATTGAATTGATGATTTATAAGTGACAAATACATATCAATATACTAAGTATCAAATATATTTGTCCTCGGTAGTCCTGTATTTGTTATAAAATTGCATTGAGGGGCGGCTAGGTGGTGCAGTGAGTAGAGCGTCGGCCCTGGAGTCAGAAGGACCTGAGTTCGGATGCGGCCTCAGACACTTAACACACACAAACAAAAACCTAGCCGTGTGACCTTGGGCAAGTTACTTAACCCCAATTGCCCTCCAAAAAGCAAAAAAAAAAAATGCATTGATAATCCAAGAAATTAGAAAATGAATTAAAATCCCTTAACTCTCCAGATTTAGCTCTGAGATTTTTGTCACAGATGATAATGAATAATTCTCCTTAAAAATGCAGGCATTTAGTTCATTTTTAGGGTATTACAGTTGAAAATGAATAAATTTATTAGACTTTATAATAGCTGAGTAAGATGAGGGACTTTGATTATCCCAAAATCTGTTGCCTAAGTAACTGATGTCATTACTTTGTGTAATATTTACAAATGATAAAATATTTATACAATCTCTACTTTCAAATCATTTATAATAAAAACTACAACTTGACTCAGGTCTTATCAGATAAAAAAATCAGGTTTTCTATCTGCTATTTTTCCACTGAATTTTAGATATCATAGGACCCTTTACCTTTTAGATCTACCATCTTATTTTTTAATTAAGCATTAAGAGATCTTATTGCTACTACATTTATGTACTATTTATCTATCCACACACATATGTATGTATACATATATACATATATTTTATAGGTACATATACACATATGTATATGTATACACACATATATGTAATGTGAGCTAGTTGCTCATTTTGTCTCATTTCTCTCACATTGCTAAATCTTCAACTTAGTGTCACTTAGACCAACACATTTCTTAAGCATCTAGTGTGCGCAAGGCATGGTGTTCCCCACCTCCTCCCGCCTCTTAATCTCCTTGACTTCTGTCAAGTCCCAGACAAAACCCCACCTTCTACAGCAGCCTTTCCAAGTCCCTCCCAATTTTAGTGACTTGATTATTGATTATTTCCCATTTTTTCCTGCAAATAGCTTGTTTCTAGACAGTTTTCATGTTGTCCTCACATTTAGTGAGAAGTTATAACAACAAACACCCTAGCATAACCAGAATGGCCTGTTAGCACAGGTTCTTTGATCACTTTTCTAGGAAAGACTGCTCAAAAAAGGGGTTAAAAATCTTATTTTAAATTACATTCACTAATCTAGGAGAAAGGTCAGCATCTTGAACTTAGAGAAAATATAAGCAGATAAATTAGCATAAAAACTGACGGAGAGGGCTCTGACTGCCTGAATCAAAGCAATATTGCTATACATTTTACATATACCACTGGATGGATGGAGAGAGCCTTTACATCTGAACAGTCAGGGGATCTGAACATATAGCTACTCAGTCTTGAACGAGGAATCACAAGGTCCTTCTCATAAGTGAGCTGCCAAAGCAAAATGCCAGCCTCCCAGAATATATAACAAATTCCCTGATTGGCTCAGAGCCAGAAGGCTTGCAACCTACTTGATTAAGCACAGTGTGAATTATCAGGGTTCAAAGGAGATTAATCCTTCAGATGTTTGCAATTTAGCCTGAGCCTAGAAAACTCAACTCCAACAACAAGAAGGAAAAAAAAAACCCACCAAAAATCCCATGCTCTACCCATCCTGGATCCTGGTCTTTACAGTCAACACAGGTGAACAAAAGATTATTATGACCATGGATCCTAGAACAAATGCATAGCAATATAACTCGTTATCAGAGTGGCCACACAGCCTTAAACCCAAAGGTATATAACATACTCTACAACCTATAAATCCTTTTGGGGTCAAAATCTTTCGGGAGTGAGCAACCAACTCCTGCTCCCTCAATTCCAAACAAAAAATGTTGAAACAAAAGTCTTTTTGGGTGTGTGTCCTTTCCCCACACTGCCATTGCAGTCTTCCTGGCATTCTCAGGAGCTTGCTCTAGTGAGCCAGATCCCAGACTTAACACTGCTCCAGCCCCTGCTTCCAAGTCCTGAGGGGTGGCTGGGCAACAAAGTCAACAGGGTGAGTCCTTGGGGAGTCCAAGGCACTTCCCCTCCCCCACCATAAACAGCTCCACCTTCTGGATTCCAAACCTGGGGAACATAGTAGGAAAGCACCCTCAGTGCTCTTACCTTGCATGAAGTTTTTATCTTGTCCCAGGGCTGAATTTCAAGTTTTCTTCCAGATTCTTGCCTGAGTCCCAAGCATGCAGTTCTCTGCTCCACTTCCAGGGCTTCTGCTGCTTCTGAATATCGCTCCAGCCCAGTTTTGATGTCTGAGGGGGTGGAGTGCTTCTGCCTTGGCTCTGAATACAATAAACTTTCTGGGCCTTCACCCCTCCAGCACAGTCCTGGGTGGGGCTACTCTCACTGAGCTCTGGTCATCCTCACCCCCCCACAAGCTCATTTTCCTCCCATAGCTGCTGCTCCACCTGTATTTTCAGGAATGCTAATGGGATAGGGAGGGAGAAGAAGAGATTATCTCCCAGGGGTCCTGCTCTGGGCACTCAGAAAACCACTTCCATCACTGCTATTCACCTGGTCCCTCCCAGGTCAATACTGCCCCTGGAGCTCCACAGAACCACAGCTACCACAACTGGGAAACAAAGGACCACTATCCCAGTCCCATAAGACCCCATACTTTCCTTTAGTTTATGTAGATCCTGCCAACTATACCAAATATAACAGCAAGCACCCTAGCACACCCAGGATGGCCTGCTAGTACAGGTTCTTTGATCTGCTTTTTTAGGAAAGGCTGCTCAAAAGGGGGTTAACAATTCTACTTTTAATTACATTCACTAGTTCAGGGGAGAGGTCAGCACCCTGAACATACAGAAAATACAGAGAAAATATAAGCAGAGAAATTAGGATAAAGACCAATAGACATGGCTCTGACTGCCTGAATCAAAACAATATTGCTATACACTTTATCACCTTATACCACGGGATGGAGAGAGCCTTGACATCAGAACAGGCAGGGGACTCTGAGCATATGGCTATTCAGAGTCTCAACCAGGGAATCACAAGGTCCTTCTCATAAGAAAACCCCCAAAGCAGAATACCAATTGAGAGTATATATACCCTTCTCAGAACCAGAAGGCACCACAATCCTCTTGATTCAGTGCCTAATTAGCTTAGTGCCAAAAGGTGTGAAAGCCTTTCTACAAGAAAGCCTCCCCTAAGCAAGCTTCTGTTTAAGCAAGTTCCTCCCCCATGGGCTCTATGTGATTCAGGATTTATCACAGTTGGGCACATAGGTCTATTAATGCGTGGGGAAGATCTTATATCCCACTTACAGATCCTCATGTGTCAGGACTGACTTTTGGCTTTCTTTGTATCACCAGAGCTTAGTACTGTGACTGGTGCATAGTAGGCACTTAATAAAGGCTTATTGACTAATTGTCTCAAAGAGTTTTCCATCTAACACAGGTGCACAAGCACATAGATATAAGTGCAAATAAGGGCACACATAGAATTTACTCCTTTTCTATTCCATTCTTTCCTGGTTTAGCTTCTTTTCACCTCTCCCTTGTTTCAGGGCCTCCAGTTTCATACTTCTCCAATCCATTTATAGAGAACTAAGTTGTACAGACCATTGAACCTGGAATAAAGGAGACCTGAGTTCAAATCCAGCCTTGGACATTTATTATCTATGTGACACTGGGCAAGTTACTTAGCAATTTCCTCAACTATGAAATGGATATAATCACAGCACTTAATAGGGTTTTTGTGATTTTAGCAGAATGTCGGGAACATTGTAATTCCTTAAATACTAATTCCATTCCCTTATCCTCTACTCAGTGCTAAACATAAATATCCTAATGAACCAATCTGATTCACTTTCTATCTCAAAAAGCTTTTTTAGATCCCTCTTTTCTTTAGAATATTATATAAACTTGGGGCGGCTAAGTGGCACAGTGAGTAAGAGCGCCGGCCTCGGAGTTGGGATGACCCGAGATCGAATCCGGCCTCAGAAAATGAGCACCCACACACAAATAATGACTAGTCATATAACCTTGAGCAAGTTACTTAACCCCAATTGCTCTTAACAAAAAAAAGAATATTATATAAACTCACATTGATCCAAATAGTCACAATGAGAAGATGTAAAGGAGTTAGGTTCTTCCAGCCTTATTAGCAACACTTAAAAGTCATAAGAAAGAAGAAAGGCTAAAAACTGCACAATAAGATAATAGCCAACCTAACATAATCAAGAACAAAGCATAGACATAGACCGATTTCCTAGAGAGACTGAGCATGCTTAAATACAAGGAATAGAAATGGAAAAAGAACAGTGTGATCAATTTACAAATGGATACATGAAACATTTTAAAGAAATTAAATGAGTTCACAAAGCAAAAAGAAGTCTTTATATAAATGAAGACCTTAAAAAAAATTCAGAGGAGGAAAAAGGAAATTGAGAGGTATGAAAAAAATTAAATGGAAACTGATCATCATGAACAAAAATAATAATGAAAACTTCAGACACGCAGAGCAGCCCTAACAATGAATTATCTCTGGTGGAGAAGAGCTGCATTCCCAGACAACACAACTGTCAGGACAACCAGTGTAAAAGCAACAACAAAAACTTTGTTATAGAAATTCTTGGAAAATATACAAGCCCAAGAGGTGGAACTAAAAGAAGTACCATAGCCCAGCAACTTGTGCTTATTTGACATCTCAGAAAATTTAGAAAAAATAAAATAATCTGGGCATCTTTTTTTTTTCAATTTTTCAATTTATTTATTTTTAGTTTTCAAAATTCATTTCCACAAGATTTTGAGTTACCATTTTTTTCTCTCCCTGTCCTTCCCCTACTCCCACCCTAAAACAGCAAGCCTACTGAATACCCCTTTCCCCAATCTGTTCTCTCTTATATCCTCCCCTTTCACCCCCCCCCAACTTTCTCATATGGCAATATGGATTTCCATACCCCAGTACCTGTATAGCTTATTTCCCAGTCACATGTAAAAAAACAACTTTTAAACATTTGTTTTTAAGATTTTGAGTTTCAGATTTTTTTCCTTTTTTCTCTTCTTATCCACCCCCACTGGGAAGATTAGCAATTCAATATAGATTGTACATGTGTAGTTACCCAAATCATTTCCATAGTAGTTATTTCCCTCCATTCTATCCTGCCCCCCCCCTTATTCTGTATTCTTCTTTGACCTTATCCCTTTTCAAAAATGCTTGCTTCTAACTGCCCTCTCCCTCAAACTGCCCTCCCTTCTATCCTTCCCCCTCTTATCCCTTACCCCACTATTGTCTTGTAGGATAAGATACCTGATTGAGTGTGTATGTTATAACCTCCTTAGGCCAAATTTAATGAGAATCAGGTTTTCCCATTCCCTTTTGCCTTCCTGCTCATCCCCTCCAGTGTAACAGTTTTTCTCTTGCCTCTTTTATATGAGATAATTTACCGTAATCTATCTCTCCCTTTCTTCTTCTCCCAATAAATTCCTCTCTCACCTCTTAGTTTTATTTTTTAGGTATCATCCTTTCATATTCAATTCATCCTGTGCCTTCTTTATATGTATACATGGACATACAAATGCCCACACTTACACATATATTCATATATACATACATCCTCCTATACATACATATATATTCACTTCAGCTATCCTCATACTGAGAAAAGTCTCATGAGTTATGATTATCATTTATCCATGTAGGAATGTAAATAGTTCAACTTTAATAAGTTCTTTATGATTTATTTTTCCTGTTTACCTTCTCATGCTTCTCTTTCATCTTGTATTTAAAAGTCAAATTTTCTGTTCAGCTCAAGTTTTTTCATCAAGAATGCTTTAAAGTCCTTTATTTCATTGAATGACCATATTTTTCCCTGTAGCATTATACTCAGTTTTTCTGGGTAGGTGATTCTTGGTTTTAGTCCTAGCTTCTTTGACTTCTGGAATATCGTATTCCAAGACCTTTGATCCCTTAACTTAGAAGCTGCTAGGTCCTGTGCTATCCTGATTGTGTTTCCACAATATTCAAATTGTTTCTTCCTGATTGCTTGCAGTATTTTCTCCTTGACCTTGGAACTCTGGGATTTAGCTATAACATTCTTAGGAGTTTTCTTTTGGGGATCTTTTTCAAGAGGCAATTGGTAGGGGTGACTAGGTGGCACAGTAAGAGTGCCGGCCCTGGAGTCGGGAGGACCCAGGATTGATTCCAACTTCAGTACTTAGCACCCATGCATAAATAACTAGCCATGTAACCTTGATCAAGTTACTCAAACCCAACTGCTTAAAAAAAAGAGACAATTGGTGAATTCTTTCAATTTCTATTTTGCCCTCTGGTTCTAGAATATTGGGGCAATTTTCCTTGATAATTTCTTGAAAGATGGTGTCTAGACTTTTTTTTGACCATGGCTTTCAGGTAGTCCAATAATTTTAAAATTATCTCTCCTGGATCTATTTTCCAGGCCAGTGGTTTTTCCAATGAAGTGTTTTACATTGCCTTCTATTTTTTCATTTGTTTAAATCTGTTTTATAGTATCTTGATTTCTCATAAAGTCATTAGCTTCTAATTGCTCCAGTCTAATTTTGAAGGAGTTATTCTCTTCAGTGAGTTTTTGAAATTCCTTTTCCATCTGGGCAATTTGGCTTTTTAAGTCATTCTCATTAGCTTTTTCGGCCTCTTTTGCCATTTGAGTTAGTCTCTTTTTTAAGGTGTTATTTTCTTCAGTATTTTTTTGAGTCTCCTTTAGCAAGCTGTTGATTCACTTTTCATGATTTTCTTTCATCATTCTCATTTCTCTTCCTAATTTTTTCCTCTACTTCTCTTACTTGATTTTCAAAATCCTTCTTGAGCTCCTCCATGGCCTATAACCAGTTCATATTTTTCTTGGAGGCTTTTGATGCAAGAGCTCTGACTTCAATGACTTCCTCCCATTCCATGCCATGATCCTTTTTGTTTCCCCCACAAAATTCTATCGTCTATTTGTGCTTCCATTGCTTGCTCATATTGGCAACTAATTACTTGACTTTTGAGCCCTTTACCACAGTAGAACTCTGCTTCAGAATGGAGAGAGCTATGTCCCAAATCACTGGGGTTTTTGCAGCTGCCAGAGCTATTAGATGGGTGCCCTCTCTACAGCCCCCACAAGCTCTGGCTCACCAGTCACATACCCCAGGACCACCACCCAAGACCATGATCCAGATCCAAGCAGGTGAAAGCAAAAGCAATTACCCTCTGAATGATTGCTTGGTCCCTCTACAGTCTGTAGACCAGGAGCATCTGATGTACTCATGTAGCAGCAGCTGCAGCCACCATGTCTCCTCTGCTTCTTACTCCAGGGGCAGCAGCCAGACTTCATTCCCCTTGTTCCCAACAAAGTTCCACACTGATCTTTTACTTTGTCTTTGGCATTTGTGAATTGAGAAGTCTGGAAACCAGCTGCTGGTGATTTACTCTTGCGGAAGTAAGCTCAAGCTGCTGGTCAGAGCCACCCCGGGGCTAAAACTGCAGCTCTTGTGGGCCTGTGCTCCACTCCCAGCACACTGTGATGGGCTCTTCCTGTCTGCCTGTCAGGCTTCCTTCAGAAGGAGATTCATTTCTCTCTGTCACCTTGTAGTTTCTTTAACTCTAAAGTTTGTTTAGAGTCATTTTTTATATGTATGGGAGGAGGTGAAAGCTGGAGCCGTGTGGAAGTCCTGTTTCTACCCCACCATCTTGGCTCTGCCCCTGGGCATCTCATTTAATAAAAAATGTTTAGAGCAATTTCTCCATGTTTGGTGAAAACAATCAGTGAAAAATTAATAAAATCCACAGCAACTTGACGAGGAAAGAGGAAAATATTTAACATATCTAGACAAAAAGATTAGTTAAATCCCAGTGATATGGTGATATGGGAAAACAAGTAATAATAAAAATCATCAGAGTTGATATTAAAGGAGTACAAGGAAAGGTGTTCTAAATTGGGATTTCACATTTGCCAAATTACAAAAATGGTTTGTCAACCCCAACTTATCTCTATAATAAAACAATAACAAGTAGCATGAAAGCAGAAGATGACTATTTAGGAAGCCTACTTTATAGGGAGACAAGTACATTTCAAGGAAGTCTTCATACTGCAAATAAATCTTCCTTCCTAAAAGATGTGTTTAAAACCAGCCAGTCAACAACATTTATTAAGCATCTGTTATGATCCAGACCCTTTGCTAAATACCAGCACATGAGGCAAAAAAACTGTCCTTATTCTTTAGGATCTCATAGTCTAATGGAGGAGAAAAATATGCAGATAGCCAAACAAACACAAGATATATACAGGATATATTGGGGATAGTCTCAGAGGGAAGGCAGTTACATTCTACAGTCAGTCAAGCTTATGTTCTACAGTCAGACAGTAAGCATTTCTGAAGCACCTACTATGCATCAGGCACTGTGTTGGGAATACCAGAAGAAAGAAAAAGAAAGAGAAAGAGAGGGGGGGAGAAAGGGAGGGAGGAAGGAAGGAAGGAAGGAAGGAAGGAAGGAAGGAAGGAAAGAAGGAAGAAAAGGGAAGAGAAGAGAAGGGAAGAGAAAAGGAAGTCCGTGCTCAAGGAGTTCACATGCTAATAGGGAATACAACATGCGAATATATGTGTGCCAACAAACTATATACAGCATAAAGAAGAAATAATCAACTGAGGGAAGGCACTGAAATTAGAAAGGATTAGAAAAGGCTTCCTGTAGAAGGTGAGATTTTATCATCTGGAACTTCAAGGAAGCCAGGAGGCAGAGATGGGAAGAGAGAAAGAATTCCAGGAATGGGAGACACCCAGAGAAAATGCTGAAAGCCAAGAGATGGAATGGATATAACATGCATACAAATAAATATAACTCAAATAACATTGAGAAGAGAGAACTAAAAATTGAAGAAATCTGGGAAGATTTCCCAGAGAAAATAACTGAGATTTTCCATGAAAGAAAGCAAATTTTCTCAGCTACTTGGATGTTGGACTAGTGTATTACAGGCTTGGGTAATAGCTTAATCCAAAGAGGTAGAAAATAGTTACAGTGGTCAGGAAATAGCTAGCAATCAGGTATGGTTTGAACACAGAGTGTATGCAATGAAAAAGTGTGAAATAAAATTATAAAGGCACATTGGAGCCACAATGTGGAGGTCTTGACTGTTCACCTAAGAAGGCATTCTTGGCAAGGTAATTAGGAGCCACTGCAGTATTTTTGTCCTGATGGGTCATGGTCCAGCCCATTTCTTAGGAAGATTATTTTGGCAGCTGTGTGGAGGCTGATTCCATTTCTTCCTTTATAAATAGTACATTGCTGTCTTTTGACTCATTGTTCCCTTGGAGAGTGTGCTATCTATCTATCTATCTAGGTCTATACACGTACATATACATACATACAGAGTCTGAATATGTGTGTGTAGTATGTATATCTTTATCTATACCAATATATTTACTAAAAATATTTTTATCCAAAACTGTTTCTTCTTATTTGTAATGCCCTATTGGACTGTGACCTGAAAGATAGTCTTGTGCTATGTGCTGGATATGGAGAGTAAGATATAACTCCTTATTGGCTGAGCAAATGATGATGGTGTGAATGATTAAGTGCCTTGCCTTAGGCACTTACTTGAGTTAATTGTAGACTCACTTAAAGAATCTTCAAGGGGCGGCTAGGTGGTGCAGTGAGTAAGAGCGCCAGCCTCGGAGTTGGGATGACCTGAGATCAAAACCGGCCTCAGAAAATGAGCACCCACACATAAATAATGACTAGCCGTGTAACCTTGAGCAAGTTACTTAACCCCAATTACTTAAAAAAAAAAAAAAAAAGAATCTTCAGGGAGATAAGAGAGGGAGACACAGAAGCAAAGACACAGAAGCAGGAACACAGACACGAAGTACAGAAAGAGACTGAGACACTGTAGCTCTTTATACATAGTAGGTACTTATTAAGCATTTGTTGAATGTAAATGATTTTTTAAAAAATTCTCAAATTCCTAAATAAATAGAAAATAGTGTTGGAACAACTTCAAAATATGACATTCACTAGAATAATAAAAATAGCATATATGTATGTATGCATATTATGTGTACAAAATCCACTGTTGATAGGGTCATGGAGAAAAAGACCTTTTAATACATTATTGTTGGACCCGTAGATACCTACAAATATTTTCAAGATCAAAATGACAGTGGTCTGTAAATCAGAAAACTCATGCTTTTCGACCCAGCAATTTCTATGATCCTCTCACCAAAAGCATAAAAAGGTGGTGGGGGGGAGGTAGAATGACTTATCTGTATAACTTTATTAATAGTTGTTCTATTTGTAATGGTGAAAGATGGAAACAATTCAAATGCACAGTGCTTGGAAAATGACTGAATAAATATGATGTATTTTAATGGTGCCATAAAAATGATAAATATGAAATATGCAAGGAAATATCAAGAGATTTGAGTGAGTGATGCAGAGTGAAATCAAAAGGCCAAAAATTATATGAAAAGGGGCAGCTAGATGGCACAGTGAGTAAGAGTGCTGGCCCTGGAGTTGGGATGACCCGGGATCGGATCTGGCCTCAGAAAATGAGCACCCACACATAAATAATGACTGGTTGTGTAACCTTGAGCAAGTTACTTAACCTCAATTGCTTATTAAAAAATAAGTAAATAAATAAAAATATGTATATATGAAAAAAGAAGAGGAAGTTATAGGAGGAAACAAAGGAAGAAAATGAGGAAAGGGAGAAGGAAACAACAACAACAAAAGAAGAATGAAAAAGAACACCAAAGTTGGAGGAACTTTATATATCTCCACAAGAGAACACAGGATAAAAGCTTCTTCTTTCTTTACTTTTTTTGGTAATTTATTTATTTTTCTCTTGTTAAAGGCTAAACATTTTTTGTTAGAATTAGTCTCACAGGTTTATGTGTTATTTTATAATTTAAATAAATTTTAAATTTAAATAAATAAGTGAGAGAGAGAGAGAAAAGAGAGAAAGAAAAAGAAATGAAGGAAGGAAATTAAATTTTAATGTAGGAAGACAGTGCACAAAAAGGATGTAAAGGCATTAAGATAAATGTACTTGCTTGAGGACACTTGTTGTAATCCAGGAAGTCATAAGTATAGACAATAGAGAATGAAATTTGGAAGGTTTGGATCCCTCTTCAAAATGAAGGCTTGAGAGGAAACCACATTGAGAAAGGTTGGGCTACATAACAAATGAATATTAAGGGTAAGGAAGCCAAAGGCAAGGAGTTTCATTTTTTAAAGTCAGATAATAATATTTGGTAGGGAGGTAGGAAAAAAGGAAGGATGCAAGGAAGGAAAGGAGCATTAATTAAGCACATACTAAATGCCAACAACAGTGTTAAGTGCTGAGGATACAAATACAAAAGCAAAAAGAATCATTATCGGGGGCGCCTAGGCAGTGAATAGAGCGCCGGCCCTGGAATCAGAAGGACCTGAGTTCGGACCCGGCCTCCGACACTTAATCCACACAAACAAAAACCTAGCCGTGTAACCTTGGGCAAGTTACTTAACCCCAATTGCCCTAAAGGGGCGGCTAGGTGGCGCAGTGAGTAAGAGCGCCGGCCTCGGAGTTGGGATGCCCCGAGATCAGATCCAGCCTCAGAAAATGAGCACCCACGCATAAATCAAATGACTAGCCCTGTAACCTTGAGCAAGTTACTTAACCCCAATTGCTTAAAAAAAAAAAAAGAATCATTATGCTCAAGGAACTTATATCCTTCTAACAGGTAGAAACAACACACATGAGGGCAGCAGTGGCCAGAGAAAGGTGTTATGTTTTGGAAATTAGAAATATGATGAATGGAGTCACTGGAGAATATAATCCTTTGAGGCACAATGGCAGAGTTGATTATTTTTTGAGAAGATGGCTAGTGAAGTGAAATATGACTGGAGCCTACCTAAAAGAATGGAACAGGTAAAATAGTCAACAATCAGGAAAGTGGAAACCTAGAGTCAATGTTCTGGAGTATGAAGGGTTAAAACCAAAAGTTAGTTGATATTATCATCCTTCAAAAATGTTTTTTAATCTTTCTTCTCAGTGTACTAACTCAAATAGTCTCCCTTGGTCTGAATTCACTCCCTCCTCAGCTCTAACTCTTTTAATAATATGTTCATCTGGGGCAGCTAGGTGGTGCAGTGAGTAGAGCGTTGGCCCTGGAGTCAGAAGGACCTGAGTTCAGATTCAGACTCAGACACTTAATGCACACACAAACAAAAACCTAGCCGTGTGGCCTTGGGCAAGTTACTTAACCCCAATTGCCCTCCAAAAACCAAAATAATAATAATAATAATATGTTCATCTCCTTGACTCATAGTACTATTTTGCTTTTTTGTATTTGTATCCCTGGCACTTAATTATGTGTCTGATGGGGTGTACTGGGTGTTATAGGAAGACTGGTGTGGGGACTAAAATTGTCCAACCTACAATAAAAGAGACTGAGCTAAAGCCCTGAGCCAATAGCACTTTATTAATGGGTCCATGTTCCCCTCTAATAAAATGGACTTCAAATCTTCATCATGATCGGACATGCCCCCTTCTTCCAGGACCTTGTATTCATAGAATCTGATAGCCAAATATGCAGAAGAGGCATGACAAGATACAGAATCTCATTGGATGACTTAGGACACATAAGCTAAAATAAGCAAAAATGAGCTGTCAGGAGGGTCATGAGTTGGGTGAAGCAAGGACTATCTCCACTGACTAGGTGGCCATGAGATGGATGGGCTCCTCTTTAAGTTACGTAGGAGAAGATGGTACAAGCTATATGTATCCTCCAAGAATATATGGGGGAGAGTGGAAGGGGGACTTTCTGTACCATGCCACCACCCATGTTTGCTTTGGTCATGGAATTTGAGCCAAATAGGATGAAGATAGTTTCTTCTATTAGAATCTTTATTCCTATGTGACTTATACTTAGTATGGATGAATACGTTGCTTATTCTTATACCTATTATTAGGTATATAGATATGTGTTACTAAATGAATGTGTTAAAATAGCTACTAACAAAATTATCCCTTATAGAATGATAATGAAATGGTTAATGCTGATTAGAATTTGAGCAGGGATACTCAGTGAATCAACTTTCTCACTGGTACCTCCAGTGTCAGGGCTGCCAAGCCTTTATCAGCGTTGCTTTTCACATTTGGAGTCTACCTGCCACTCAATACACATTTGTAATAAAAACTGTTTTGGAGGATGGCTAAACCAGGTTGAGGGTAACCAATGGGCCTCAAACCCATTAGTGAATTGGGGGCTAGAGGGGCAGTGTCTATTGCAAGCGTCTGAAGACTTCCTTGGTATAATAGGTGGAGGTGAACAATTTGTAGCCATGAGTATGGAAATCGTGGGGTCAGGCACTTGGGAGCATTTAGAGCTTGGTTAGACATTGAAAATGCCAAGGTCATCCACTTCATCCTGAGCCCTCACCAGTTGTCTTTAGTTTTGTCTTCCCACTGCACTTTGAACTCTAGACTGATGATAAATTATTTAACTTGAAAAGGCTGCAAGTCAAGACTAAACTGGGGGGATAATTGGTATGCAACTTTTTGTTCTCAGATGAGTGTGTACTCAGTGTACTCAGCTTTTGTGTCTAAGATGCAGAAATTCTCTGTCACTTGTGCAAATTTTGGCCTGACAATTAACACCAAGAAAACAGAAATTCTCCATTAGCTAGCACCGCAGAGGCCATAAGTGGAACCACTAATTATAGCAAATGTGGAGGAATTTTTAATGTTTTGGATAAGTTCACTTTCCTTTTCAGTATACTTTCCAGGGATGTACACATAAGTGATAAGGTGGGTTATCTCAGTGTGGGGAGGCCCCAAAGGAAAGTGTGGGAGAGAAGAGCTATTAGACTGCTTACCATAGTGAAGGTCTGTAGAGCCATCATGCTGACCTCATTGTCCTATGTCTGAGACCCTGGAAGGTCTACCAGCACCATGCCAGGAAATGGAATCAGTCTCATTTGAATTGTCTTAGGAAGATTCTGAAGACTACCCGACAAGATAAGATACCAGACATCAAGGTCCTTTCCTGAACAAAACTACCAAGCATTTAAACTCTACTGTAGAAAGCACAACTCTGATGCTCTGTCCACTGTTCAAATGTCAAATATATGTTTGCCTAAAAGATTATTTCATGGAGAACTCACCCAAGGCAAGCATTCAGATGGAGGTCAGAAGAAGCTATACAAGGACACTCTCAAAATATCTCTAAAGAACCTTGAAATAAATTGTAAGACATGGGAGAAACAGGAACAGCACAGGAATGACCAACATGGCATGCCCATAACAAAGAAGGAGTTGTGCTCTATAAGCAAAGCAGAATTGCAGTAGCTCAAAAGAAACATGAGACGTGTAAATTCAGGGACATCCCCATTCTAAATGTTCGTGTGGATTATTTGTGCCTGATCTGTGCTGGAACCTTCTGAGCTCATATTGGTCTGATCAGCCAAAGTCAGACACACTGTACATTGACCCCAACATAGTGATGCCATTTTGGTTCTCTTTGATTATGAGGAACAACCACCATATACCTGGCACATAGTATGCTCTCCATAAATGCTTGTTTGTTGACTAATTATCACCATTCAATGCTCAGCTTGGGTTCCATTTTCTCCTGGAAGTCTTTTTTCTGAAACTCATGGTTGTTAGTACTTTGTGTTTCCTTGAATTACTTTGAATTTGCTTATCTGTCTACATGCTATATCCCACATCTTAATAGAATATAGGTTCCTTGAAGACAGAGACATTGCTTTTTGTCTTTGTATCTTATGGCCTACCTTAGTGCTTTGAACAAAGTAGGTGGATAATAAAATAAACGTGAAATTAAATTTGTTTGCTTCTTAATAGCTCAATAAATAGAAATTTTTAAAAGCAGAATCCTAATCAGCAGGAAACCTTCTTATAGGGTTGGCAAAATATCTGTAAACATTCCAAAGAATGTGACCTGCTGGGAAAACATCAGAACAATTGAATTGTTGAATTGAATTTATTTTAGTAAATGTCCTTGAATTTACAAGGTTCAGTAATCTTTAAGTGAGCTTGAGATGTAAAATTTTTCAGGCTATTTGGGAGAAATATGAAACTGAGAAAGAATAATTTATAGTTTAAGACTTTATAAAGTGCTTCCAGTTAAGAATATAAATTATTCCCTTAGGCTAAAGATTACAACTAACTCTAACATTGCCTCTTCTGGCAAATACATTCTATGATGCTATTCCTTTGATCAAAATGCAACATCATTACTATGCTTACTGCTTTATCACTCTGTCTTAGTTGGGGCCATGTCTATTTACAGCTAGATGGACTAGAAAATGAAATATTGAACCTGGAATCAGAAAGATCTGCATTCAAATTCTGGCTCCATCAGTCACTTGACTATGCTTAGCTTGTTTCCTCATCTGTAAAATGGGGATAATGATAGCACCCACTTTACAAGGCTATTGTGAGGACCAAGTTAGATTATGTATGGAAAGTACTTTGTGAACCATCAAGTACTATAGAAATGCTAGGGAGTTATAATTAGAAAGTTTACTATTGTCCGGTTGAATATCCAGAAACTGACTAGAGCCCCCAAAAGTCAATCCAATTCAGACTTCTTAATGATCATGTTGATGGCTAGTGGGGGCTTGGATCACATGATCATTGATTTATTAGACATTGTGAGCTGCCCATCCCATAGGCATCTCAAACTCAGCATGTCCAAAACAGAGCTCATTCTCTCGTCTCCAGACTCATTCTTATTCTGAATTTCACCATCATGCTTTAGTTACCCAGATGTGCAACCTCAGAGCCATCTTGGACTTACCTTACTCCATATAGCCAATCATTTGTAAAAGCAGCCCTTCTCTTTACTCAAAGGACTACTAGCCTATTTCAGGCCCCTGCCACCTTTTATCTGGACTTTTTCAATAGCTCTGGGGTCTTTCTCTTCTCCAAATGATCCTCCACACAGTTGCCAAAGTGAATGACTACCTATTACTTCTAGCATCAAGTATAAAATACTCTGTCATTTAATACCTCATACAGTCTACTTCAACCCATATTTCCAGCACAAACTCTATGGTCTAGGCAAAACTAGCCTCCCTGTGTCCCATAAGACATTCTATCTTCCGTCTCTGTACCTTTGCACAGGCTGTCTCTCTCACACCTCTCACACTGTCTCTCTCACACCTGTCTCTCTCACACCTTTCCCTCTTCACCTCCTCACTAGTGTCCTGGAAATCTCAACTTATGTTTTACTAGATTCCTCCAGCAACTAATGTTTTGCTATTCCCAAATCACTATGCATTTATTTTATGTGTATCTTGTATACATTGCCATGTAATAAATAGGGAAATGTATCATAGGAAGATAAGATTTCCCGGTCACTTTCTGAGGGAAAGTTGTGACATATAGACAAAGTATTCCATTAGTATACTTACATGTCTGGAAAGAATAAGGAAGGGTTCCAGAACAATGAGTGTACCCCTCGTGGTGAATTTGATGGGGGATGAATTGGATAAGTTTAGGCTGATCACTATCTGCATCACTGGAAGTAATGTTTAAACCAATGAGATCATTTGAATAGATAAAATGTAAGCAACTTGTGGACAGGCACTATTTCATTTTGTCTTTGTATGTATGTGGTAGGGACTTCACAAATGCTTATTTATTGACTGGAGCTGGAAGGTACCTTTTAGGTCATTTGATCCAAACTTCTTCATTTTATAATCAGAAGAAAAATAGAGATGTAATAACTTTCCCAAGGTGACATAGCACATAAGTGGAAGACCTGGGAATTGAGCTGAAATCTTCAGTACCTCAAGGCTGAATCACATGAGCCGCAATCTCATTGGTTTGGGTATCTGTGAGTTTCTGGGTCAGGGACAACCTCCACCAGTTCAGATAAACTGCCCCTCTGTGATGTGGAAAATGGTCTGCGAGATCCTGCAGCTGGAAACATCATCAACCTGTGTCCAGCCTCGTAATGGTCCTCTCCACACAGGCAAAGTGGTTGTTAGGGATTAGGTGCACTTCCCTGGGATCCTACTGGAAGCCTTTTTACCTTGGTAGGATCTCTTGAATCTGCTACAGCTTTGGAGAATTAGACTATGACTGCTATAGTGAGGTTCTGGAGAGGGATATGAATGCATGGTCTTCAGAAACCAACAATCCAGGCCTTCAATTATCATGGGAAATAAAACAAACAAAAAATATAACAATTTACTCATTTATTCTTTATGGGCATCATTGGATTCCTATGGGGATATGTCAATAAGTTAATAAATATTTTTTTTTATTTTAAACAAATGTTTTATTAACTTCTGTTTTGCATCATTCGTTTCCGCCAGATTTTGAGTTACAATCATTTCCCCCCCATTATTCCCCTACCCAACCTCCCAGAATAGCAGTCCCACAAGATATCGCTTCCTCCAATCTGCTCTCTCCCATACCTTCTCCCATACCCCCATCGACTTTTCCATTAGAGGAAGATGAATCTTTGTGTCCCAATGCCTGCACATCTTATCTCCCAATTATAGGCAAAAGAGTATTAATAATAGTATTTATATATATTTGAAACATCTAATGTTACGACCTCGAATTTCAGATCCATTTCCTTCCTCCCTTGTCACCCATTCCTTCTTGGGAGATAAGTAATTCAGTATATGTTGTACATGTCTAGCTATGCAAAACATTATCATAGTAGATATATTGTACAAGGCTGCTTATAATTCCCTCCCACTCATCCCACCCCCCACCTGGTCCATTCCCTACATGATCCTGTCCCTCTTCTATAGTGGGTACTTCCAACCTCCCCTCACCCCAAGGATGCCCTCCCATCTATCATCCCTCCTCTCATCCCCCTTCCCCCTATCCTGCTGCAGGTTGAGATATCCCATTTAGTATGTATGTCATTTTCTCCCTGAACCAAATTCAATGTGAATGTGGTTTTGCCTTTTTAGCCTTCCTTATTCTCCCCCTCCTTTGCAACCACTTCCCCTACATGAGATAGTTTACCCCACCATGTCTCTCCCCATCTCCTCTTGCCACTTTCCTCTCTCACCTCATAATTTCATCCCTTGAGTATTCTCCCTTCCCAACAAATTCAACCTATGCCCCCTATCCATATATAACTGTAACCATATACACACACATTCACATATGTATTCAATATGACCACACACCCTTCTTCCATTATTTTCATAGTGAGAAAGATATCATCAGTCACAGTTACTGCTTTTCCATATAGGAATGTAAATAGTTCAACTTTGATAAGTTCTTTTTCATTTCTTTTCCCTGATTACCTTCTCAGGCATCTCTTGCTTCTTGTGTCTGGATGTCAAATTTTCTATTCAATTCTGGTTTTTTCCTCAAGAATGCTTGAAAGTCCTCTATTCCACTAAATGACCATATTTTCCCCTGAAACAAAATACTCAGTTTTGCTGGGTAGGTGACCCTTGGGTTCATTCCCAGTTCTTTTGCCCTCTGGAATATCATATTCCATGCCCTTCGATCCCTCAGTGTAGAAGCTGCCAGGTCCTGGGCTATTCTGATTGTGTTTCCACAATATTGAAATTGTTTCTTCCTGGCTGCTTGTAGGATTTTCTCCTTGATCTGGGGATTCTGGAACCTGGCTATAATATTCCTGGGAGTTTTCTTTTTGGGATCTTTTTCAGGAGGTGATCTGTGGATTCTTTCAACCTCTATTTTGCCCTCTGGATCTAAAACAGCAGGGCAATTTTCCTTGAGAATTTCTTGAAGGGTGATTTCTAGGTTCTTTCTTTGATCATGGCTTTCAGGTAGTCCAATAATTTTTAAATTGTCTCTCCTGGATCTATTTTCTAGGTCAGTGGTTTTTCCCATGAGTATCCCATGAGGTATGTCAATCAGTTAATAAATATTTTTTTATTTGTGATTCAGGCTCAGTTCTTAATAGTTATATCTCTGGATGGCGCATTTCTCACTTTCTTGAGTCATTCGGGATTAACTTATATCACTGCATTGCTGAAAAGAGTCCAGTCTGTCATAGTTGGTCGTCACAGATATGGTATGTCTGTGATTGTATATAAATTTCTTCTGATTCTACTCTTCTCACTCAGCATCAGTTTGTATAAGTCTCTCCAGGTAATTATGAAATCAGTCACCTCCTCGTTTCTTATAGCACAATAAAATTCCATTCCATTCATATACCACAACTTGTTTAGCCATTCCCCAATTGATGGGCACCTCTTTAGTTTCCAATTCTTTGCAACCACAAAAAGGGCTGCTAAAAATATTTTTGTACATATGGGTCTTCCTCCCACTTCTATGATCTCTTTGGGATATAACCCTAGAAGTGGTATGGCTGGGTCAAAGGGTATAAAATTATTTATAATCCTTTGGGCATAATTCCAGATTGCTCTCCAGAATGGTTGGATAAGTTCACAACTCCACCAACAATGTATTAGTGTTCCAATTTGTCCACATCCTCTCCAGCATTTGTCACTTTCTTGTTTTGTCATCTTAGCCAATCTGACTGGAGAGATGTGGTATCTCAGAGTTGTTTTGATTTGCATTTCTCTAATTAATAGTGATTTAGAGCATTTCCTCATATGCTTATAAATATCTTTAATTTCTTTCTCTGAAAACTTCCTATTCATATCCTTTGACCATTTCTCAATTGGGGAATGACTTGTATTCATATAGATTTGGTTCAATTCTCTATAAATTTTAGAAATGAGTCCTTTATCAGAGACACAATTTGTAAAAATTCTTTCCCAATTTCCCACCTCCATCTTGATCTTGGTTACATTGACTTTGTTTGTGCAGAAGCTTTTCAATTTAATGTAATCAAAATTATCCATTTTGCATTTTATAATGCTCTCTAATTCTTGTTTGGTCCTAAAGTCTTCCCCTCTCCACCGACCTGTCAGGTAAAC